>PVHP010002760.1:0-85361 GCA_004024765.1 Zapus hudsonius | reverse complement strand
GTTGTTGGGGGTGGGCTTATGGGGGTTATAAGCCAGCTCCCCCTTGCCAGTATTTGGCACACCTTCCTGCCGCTGTTTGCAGTGCTGTGGCAGAGGTGATGTCCAGCCCTCTGCTCATGCCATCGTTTTCCCTGCCAGGATGGAGTCTCCCCTCGAGTCCGTAAGCCAAATAAACCCATTCCTCCACAAGCCGCTTTTGCTTGGGTTCTTTCTGCACAGCAACTAGAAACCTGACTGCAACATAGCCCCTGGACAAAAAGACCACCTCCTGTGTTTCCACGTGGCTTTCTTCTTATGTCTTCAGTCCATTTCAGAATGACCTTAGGATGTGTGTTATTTTTTGTCACTGTGCCAGAACAACTTAAAGGAGGAATTGTTTTGGTTCACGGTTTCAGGAGTGTAGTTACTTTTCTCATTGCCGTGACCAAATCCCTGGCAAGAAGAAGCTTCAGGAAGAAAGGGCCTGTACTCGCAGGGGTACAGTCCATCATGGCAAGGAAGGAACAGGAGGCTGGCTGGTCACATTACATCCAAAGTCAGGAAGCAGAACGCAAACAGGAAGTGAGACAAAGCTATAAAACCTGAAGGCCTGCCCCCAGTGATCTACTTCCTCCAGCAGGACTCCGCCTCCTAAAGGTTCCACAATTTCCCCAAACTGTTCCATCAACTGGGAACCAAATGTTCAAACACATGAGCCTATACGGGACATTTGCATTCAAACCACAGCATTCCACCCCTGGCCCCCATAGACTCTCAGCCATCTCATGATGAAAAATGCATTCAGTCCAAATTCAAATATCCTCACAGTCCTTATCAGTCCCAACACTGTTCAAAAGTCTCCTCTGAGACTCAGGGCTATCTCTTAACCGTGCACTCTGTAAAATACAAATAATATACTTCCAACACTTAATGGCACAGAGTAAATATTCCCATTCCAAAAGGGAGGAACAGGGGCATGTAAGGAGTGATTGGACCAAAGCAAGACCAAATATAGCAGGGTAAAAATCAACTTCTGCATCTCCATGTCAGTATCTGGGACTTGTGATGGAATCCTCTGGACTCACAAGGGCTTGGGACATTCCTGCTTCTCCAGTTCTGATTCCTGTGGCATTAACAGCCTCTCCTTTCAGCTCTGGCTCTGCTCTGAGAATTCAACTTTTCTCGGCTGATGTCCTACGGTCCTGACCTCTCCAACATCTGGGGTCTCCACTGAAACTTAGGCTTAACCTTTACAGCTTTTCACAAAGGCCTCTCAGTGGCTCTTTGCAGGGAATTCAACCCTGCCTCACATTGCTCAGCCTTAGAAGCTCTCTGAGAAAGACGTCATGACCCTTCAATCTTGCATCTTTTTTTAATTGATATCTTTATTGTCCAAAATTAGATACATTGTATTAGCCAATATTATGTTGGTATTTCCATTTCCCTCCTCCCTGTCCCCAATCCACTGGGTATCCTCTGTGGTGGGCATACTGGATCAATCCATTGGGTAGGGGTTTGTGTGTTGTTGCTGAGGGGGGGCCATGTCTCCGGATATTCTCCCCCACCATGGCTCTTACACTCTTTCCACCCACTCTTCTGCTCAGTTCCCTGAGTCATGGTGGGTGAGTTTTAAGTCTGCTTTATTGTTGAGATTTTAAGGGCCTCTGCACTTCTGCTTTAGGTTGTGTTGGAAATCGTTGGTGTCTGTCTCGCTGATTTATCCTGGGTTGACTGATTAGCTGTGGTGATAGGTCTTTTGCTTCTCCCGTCACTCTCTCAAAGGTTTCATTTGGGGCTTACACAATAGGCCTGGGGTGGTTCATCTCTTTCCAGGATATCAACCATCCGCCTGTAGCTCGTTGGTGGAGTTGGATTGACCACAGCTCTATCGCTGCCTTCTGAAAAATACAAACAGGATCTCCATTGGAGAGTGAGATCAGTATAGGTTAAATGAAACACATATTTCTAATTTGGCAAGATTCTATTGGGAGGCTTTCAATACATAAAGGCATAAAGTAAACATTCCCATTTGTAAAGGGAGGAATGAGAGAATACTAATAATGAAGCCAGGCGAAAACACGGTGGGTAAACAGTAAATCCTATGACTTTAGGTCCAGCTTCCAGAGCACATGGTGGTGAGATGTGGGGACCCAGAAGGCTTGGGTCAACCCCAACACTACGGCACGGCCATTTGCAGCATAGCCTTGCGGCCTCTCTCAGGCTGGCTCTGCTCACTGTGCGCAGTGTTCCGCAGCAAACGTTCCATATTTCTTGCATCTCCAACTTCCCGGCGTCCCCATTTCATCTTCAGCTTCACACATCGCCCTCCCAGTGGCAGCCTATAGGGATACTAACTTTGCCTCACACTGCTGGCCTCCAAGTCCTCCTTTGAAATCTGTCTGAAAGCCTCCATCATGTCATAGCCGCTATATCATGCCTATAAAACTAGCATCAGGAACTGATGCCACTATCTGCAGCCAACTCATACAGTAGCCTGGTGACTGAACATGGAGACAGAGATCGGAAAACAGCTCCCTTGGTGATGCCGTACAAGCTGAGAACCCAGAAGTACTCTCTTCCCAAATCTTACAATTAAAGTTATTGTTCTATACGCTGGAGCCTGTGATGGGTGGGGTCTGAACTATTTCTGAAGAGCTCTCAAGGAGTCTTTTCTTTGTCCCCATGGGTGGTGGTTTTAACATAAATGTCCCTTATAGCCTCATGTGTTTGTGATTAGGTCTCATGCTTGATCCCTAGCTGGTGAGCCTTTGGGAGGTAGAGCTTGGCTGGAGGGGCTGTGTCGCTGGGGAAAGGCCTTGGGATCTTCTAGTCCAGCCCTGCTTGCCCGTTCCAGGGAGCTCCTCTCTCTCTCTCCTTCCTCCCCACTGATGTGCCAGCTAGCTGTCTGCTCCTGCCATAAGGAAGCTTCCCCTCAAAACCGTAAGTCAGAAATAAACCCTTTCCTGCCATAAGCTGTAATAAGAAAGTAACTGCTATAGCGTGTAAGGTATGTGGCTTCTTTTTACTGGAAAAAAATCTCTCCAGAAACTGAAACTAATCTTTAGCCCCACCTTGACATTGGTTTTTCTGATCAGATTGCACATTTTCAAGCCTTTCTTCTCTGCTTTCTGCTCCTGATTCTCACTGTAAACCTGGCTAAAAGAAGTCAGCCATGGCCATGCTACACCTTGAATGAAATGCTGACTTGAAATTTTCTTCACCAAATTAATTAGTCTGTGACTTTTACTTCAGCCTCATTCACTCTCTCAGGACACAGACAAAATGTAGAAAAAAATTTTTTTGCAGAATGTGACATGAATGCTTTTAGTCCAATCCCCTATGGAGTCTTCAATTTCACCTGAAACTTTATGGACACAGCCTTCACCATCTGCATTTCTTCCAGCATTCTGGGTTTCTGAGCTCCCGTCAGAATCATCCATTTGCTATGTTTACAGCATCCCGGGTCTTTTACAGACTGATTTTCCAAATGCTTCCAAATTTTCCCCACAGACCAGTTCCAAAGACTGAAGAATCACATTGTCAGGTCTTGACGCCAGTTTTCTGAATGAGCTTCTCATGGTGGTGACAAAACACCTGACAGGAAAACTTAAAAGAGGAATTATGTGTGGCGTGATTCACAGTCTCGGAGTGCAGTCCATGGTCCTTGGTCCTGTGTTTCTAGGCCAGTTATGAGGCAAAACGCCGTGACGGTGGGAATAGTGAGGAACGTGTTGAGGTGGTGGGAGTATTGAGGAAGTACTATGGTGGTGGGCAGAAAGCGAAGAGAGTAACAGACAGGAAGAGCCCAAGGACACCCAAGGACCTTCCCACAGGTAGGATCTACCTCCAAAAGGTCCCACAAAAATAGTGCCACCAGCTGGAGTTGAGCACCCTGACGCAAAGGTCATTGGGGAATATGATTAATATCCACACCAGAGCACTTGGAAGCTTGTTGGAAATAAATTGATCCTTCCTCTAGTAAGACTTGTTGATCTGTGCAAATCTATCTGCTCATTCTTTCACTAAACCACACATTTTAGTGTAGTCTTTTAGTAAGTCAACCCTGTTCAGCACCTGTGCTCCACCCGTTCCTTTAGCGAGTCAACCCTGTTCAGCACCTGTGCTCCACCTGTTCCTTTAGCGAGTCAACCCTGTTCAGCACCTGTGCTCCACCTGTTCCTTTAGCGAGTCAACCCTGTTCAGCACCTGTTCTTTTAGTGAGTCAACACTGTTCAGCACCTGTGCTCCACCTGTTCTTTTTGAAATGCTCTGTTCTAAATCCTTTGCATACCCTTCTGCACTTTAAGATCTACTTGCCAATTTCTGCTACTCTTTCCCTTTTTGAAAAATGTTGTGAGGCCCTTGATTTAGATTGTGTTGAATTTATAGGTCAGTTTGAAGCCCTGTTGAGCCTCCTAACCATGAGTGTTCTATATCCAGGAATATCCGGGGCCTCTCACCACCATGCTTTAGAGCTGTTGGTGTAGAGGTTTTGCACATCTGTGATTAGACTCATTACCAGATTGGTACTTTACTTGTATTGATGATTTAATTCATTTCTCTATTGTTTGTTAGTAGTATGGAGAAGCACAATTTTGCGTTGCCTTTTATCATGTAACCTTGACAAATTCATTTGTAAAGATAAGGGTTTCCCATGTGTGGGATTTTCACATCTGCATCATGAGGACTTTTGATTTCCCTCTTCTTTTCTTGCAATGTCTGTCAGAAGTGGAACCTGACAAGTTACACAGGATAGACCTTTGACCTTGCACTCTGTCCATTAGATCCTTACATGGAATTTCCATTCTTTCTTCTGCATGACTCAGTCCCAATATTATTTGTTTTATCTTCTAGATGATTAATCCTCTCTTTATCTTATCTGCTATTTAACTCTTCTATTAAGTAACTAATTTTCATTTTTATGTTGTTCATTGTTTCTCTTTAGCATTCAGTTCTATTATTATTATTTTCTTTTTTTATTGTCCATAATGAGTTACATTATTTAGTGAGCAAACAATGAGTTGTTATCCCCGATGGCCCCCTCCCCCATCCCCAATCCGCTGGATATCCTCCTCCATGGGTCGTCTGGATCAGTCCTTGTGACAGGGGACCATGGAAAGCCTAGTATTTAGCCAGGTTCTCCTGGCCCTAGTATGTTGTCACTGAGGGGTGCCAAACCTCTGGATAATCTCCCCCACCACGGCTCTCACAATCTTTCTGCCCCCTCTTCAGTTCTATTATTAAATTCTACTTCTCACCACACATCATCTTGAACATATTAATCAGCTATTTTATTTTATTGTTTACTTATTTGTGTGTATATGTGCACGCACACACACACACACACACACACACACACACACGTATCAGTGCACCAGGGCCTCTTGACCCCTACAAATGACCACTAGACACTTGAACCACTTCTTGCATATGCTTTACATGGGAGGCTGGGAAAATGAACCCAGGCAGGCTTTGCAAGCAAGCAGCTTTAACCTCTGAGCCATCTCCCCAGGCCCTTAATCAGCTATTTTAAAGACTGTTGACAACTCCTATATCTGAACACCCAGAGGGAGTGAGAAAGTTTCTGTGTCTATGTTTGCTCTTACCTGTAGCTTTTGGTCACATGGTCCTGTCTCCCAGTATGTCTGCTCATATAAATTAAATGCTAATGTCGTGTATTTGTTATAGAAACAATGGGGGGTATTGAAGATAACATCATTCCTCCAGAGCAGAGTCATTCACTTTTGGTCCTGACAGGCAAGAAAGGTTGATGAGCACCAGAACCCGACTAGTGACAGGCTGCTCACACCAGGCTTCAGTCTCTGTTAGGAGGAGCCCCCTCTGGCTCACTATTACTTTTAAGACAAAAAGTGAGAATTGGTGACTGCAAATTCCCTGGCATCTTGATTTCTTAGCCCAAATTTGCAAATGCTTTCAGGGAAGAGAAACCACGTGACACTCATCAAGAGCTCGGCTGCTTTGGGTCCAGCTGCCTCTGCAGCTCCTGAGGCCTCATGGGGGCTTTGTTCAGACTCTTGAGATGTTCTTAGCAGAAGCGCTGGACCTCCAACCATGTGTCCTGCTTCCTCGACCCTGCCAGTCCAACGAAGGTGGCCACTGAGGTTGGCAGCTGGCTGCTACCTGGAAGCACCCACTTCTAGAGCAGGTCCACCACGACTTCAGGTCATGTTTTCTATGGAAAACACATTTTGTCCGCTCACCTTCCCCACTTTCCTCTCTGTGCCACTCTGCACGATGTGTGCTCTGCCCAAGCGCGTCCTTTCTTTGTCAGCCCCCTCGACTCACTCTCTTCATGTGTCACAGTCCTCTGTCACAGGGTCCCCTTCCTTCTCCACTAGGTCACATGCAAGAAACGAGCCCTGGAGGAGCAGCTGGCACAGAACCTGAAAGATCAGGAGGCCCAGGCGGACACACTGCGGGAAGCTCTGCGAGAGAAAGACACTTTGTCCCAGGAGCAAACCCAACTACTGGCCAAGCAGGAAGCCCTGGAGAGACGGGCTCGGCTTGCAGCTGAGGAGGCCGCGGAGCTGAGGTACCCATGCAACCGCTAGTCAGAATGTGTTTCCCATGGTCTCACCTTCAGATGGCCTGTTGTAAGATGGACAGTGGACACAGGGGGAGAGGAGAGAGACGGTGACAAGGGCGGGGTGAGTGTGCCTGTTGTCTGCTCTTGTGATGGGTGCCTTTGGGTGATGGAACAACAGACGAGGTGTCCTTCAGTCCCCTTCCTAAAGACATGGAACCAGAAGCCCAGCTTGGCCCAATAAAAGGAAAATGTAGAATGTCTTGCCGATTAGAGATGTGCAGTATGAATCTCCCTTCAGACCAGGCTGTATGTATCCAGGCACTTCTTGGGATCCTGCTTCTCCTTCCCTCGATGCTGCTTGGCTGGTAGGCAGAATCACCTGGAGAGGTGGCAAGAGAACCACCCCAGGCTTCTCCTCCAGAAGACCCAGAGCACTTTCTCCCACCAGCCCCTGAGCTCCCGTATCTCCCATTTGAACCTCTGAATATTCCTGTAGCAACCCAAGGACCCAAAGGCACGAGGCTTGGGTCACAAGCCTTTCCCTTCATTTAGAGGCAGGGTTCGACTGGGGACTCACAGGGCTGACTGTCTAGGTGGGGAGCCCCCACAGCCATCGATTCGACGTCCAGGATTCAGAGTGGACATGGGATCAAGAGCAGTGGTAGCCCAAAGGCTGTGCCTGTGAGCTGAGCTGGTCCATGGCCCTGCAGAGACAGACCCAAGGCTGGCTGCTTCCTTCTGCGCCAAGGCCTTCTCAAGAACTTCTGAGGGTTCCCTGGAGGATTTCCTCCTGGGACCTCAGATGTCACAGGGAACTGGAGTGTCCAGATTCTCAAGCTTCTCAGGCTGACCTCTCCCCCGGTAAGAGCTGCTGTGGAGATCAGAACAGCAATCTGAGGAAGGCTGCCTGGGAGGCAGGAGCAGAGGGGTCCCGGGGCTCCTCCCTCTGAGGGTTTCTGGACCCTGGAAACATCTGCTGCCCAATCAGAGCCCTGCAGCTGATCCTATCGCTGCTCTCCCCTGGACTCAGCCCTGACATCTGGACCCAGAGCTGTTATACATGGCAGCCATGCAGCCCCAGTGGATGGCATACCATGCCAGCCGGTCCAGTGCTAAGTGGGCCCAAGGGTACGGATGCCACAATTCCAACAGCTTTTCACAACTAAAGATGACTACATTGTGCAGTCCTTGCTGCTGATGAACCCCACACAGACCTGCTTTATGGGCAGGGCCCGGCTTTCAAGCTCCTTAAGCCCCTTATTCCCTGACCCAGCCAGACAAGCACCAGACACCGACTGTCTGTTCCTGGAGTCCCGAGGGGCTCATCAGCCATCAGGATGGGTTGGGGCTTCCACTTAAACACTAGGCTTCAGCCACCCGCTGCTCACGTGGCCTCCTCTTATGAGAGGTGACACTGGGTGACTCCTGAGATCAACAGCAGTGAGGTGCTCTTGGGCCTCTGTGGAGAAAGAGGCTGGACACACCCTTGGGGTCCCAGGCAAAGACACCTGAGTGGCAGAGGCAAGTCTCCTAGCAAAGACCAGGTGGGCTTCCAGGCAGGGGAGAGGCAGCGAAGCAGACTTGAAGGGAAATTTTCGACATATAAAGCTGGCAAGAGCATTCCGATGGAGGCAGTGCTCAGAGTGGGGAACTCAGGATGACCACTTGGGGATGGTCTGGAGCCAGGGCTGGGAACTAAGTGGCAAAGAGCAAGGTTTCTGGAGGTTTGGACCTGGGACCAGAAGACCTCTGCTCACACTGGGGAGTCTTGGCCGGCTTCTGAACGCACTTCCCCGAGCAAGGGTACCTGGGCGGGCAAGGGAGGTGATGGAATTGATCAAGGGCCAAGTGGCCCTTAGGAATATGTCCTGCTGATGTGTGTTGGCGAGTGCTCTGGTTGAGTGCTCATGGTGTGGCCATGGGTATCATCTGCTCCACTGATTTCTCATCATGTGTGCACCCAGCACAGGATGGAGTTCAGGGACAGTTAAAAGCATGCTGGTGGCGGTGACTTCGGGGAGGCTGGAGAGATACGTCAGTGGGTAAATTGCTTGCCATGAGTTTAGATCCCCAGAACCTACCTAAAAATGCTGGGAATGATAGCAGTGTTTATAATCCCAGCACCGGGGAGACAAGAGACAGGGGATTCCGTGAGGCTTGCTGCCTGGCTATTCTTTTTTTTTTCTTTTTAAAATTATTTATTTACTTAGTTGCAAGCAGAAAGAGATAGAAGAGAGACAGACAGATAGAATGGGCACACCAGGGCTTCCAGCCTCTGTGAACAGACTCCAGATTCACGCACCACTTTGGGCACCTGGATTTACGTGAGTACTGGGGAATCGAACTTGGGTGGTTAGGTGTTACAGGCAAGCACCTTAACCGCTGAGCCATCTCCCCAGCCCCACTGCCTGGCTATTCTAACTGAGTCCACAAGTTCCAGCTTCAGCGAGAGACCCACTCTCAAAGATTAGGGGAGAGAGCAATAGAGGGAGACATTCAACATCAACCTCTGAACCCCACATGCGCACACACCTACATACACATACACGGACTGTGTGTGCTGATGGTAACAGGCTGGTGGAGCACCAACGTGTTGTCAGAGATCCAAGTCCCGTTCGAGCACCTCCTGGAGGGAGCCCTGGCAGGGCTGGTGTACATGACAGGCGTTTTATGAGCAAAACCTCTGTGCAAAAATACGCCCTGGTGGCTCTTTACACAGGAGAGTCACGCTGAGGGCAGAGCTCCAATTGGCAGCCTGTGGGTGACTCCTTCCATGGTAAGAGAGTAGAGAATAGTTTTTTACATCCTTGATAAGTCCAGGAGACTAGTTGTAGCACAGTATCTAAAATACTCCCCCTCTTGTTGGCGTTTCCGCTAAGTCCAATTAATGCCTGTGAAAAGCTACTGCGAGCTTCCTCGTGTGGCATTGCCAGTCACGTGTGTCTCTAGAACTGGCACCTAGACATGGAATTGCCAGGACAAAGGGATGACACTTAGCCCCCCCCCCAAAAAAATGCAGTCTTTAAGTAACACTGGGCATGGTCACTCTTCTCACTGACACTGATGTGGTCCCTGTCCTGGCTGACTCTGGTCATGGGCACTGTTTGGAGCTTTGGCTAACCTCTTGCATAATTAACACAGCTCGGCTGTGATTCGAATCTCCCTGAGTCCTGGTGAGTTTAGTCAAGTTTCGTATGCTTTGGGCTATTTGCGTTTTCTTTGTAACAGCCATTTTTCGTATTTCTGTAGGCCTACCTGACTTTCTGTTATTGTCATAAACTTTTTATAAATGATAAGTGTTAATCCTGTATTTATCTGGTGCAGATTTTCTTCTATTTCTGTCCTGCCATTTATTTTTTTTAATTTTAATTTTTGTTTTATTTTATTTTATGTCTAGATGCAAGAGTGTATATGTCTGTATGCCTATAGCTTCTCTGTGTGTGTATGTGTGTGTGAAGATCATACGTAGACGTAAGGCCTCTTTCTTGATTACTCTCCACTTATATTCTTTGAGACAAGGTCTCTCGCTGACTCCATTGAGCAATCAATTCAGCAAACTTAGCTAGCCAGTGAGCCCCAGGATCCCTGCCAATACCTCCTGGGTGCTGAGATTACAATACACATCACAGCACTGGGCATTTACATGGGTTCTGGGAGTCTGAACTTAAGCCCTCGTGCTGGCATGGTGCGCACTTTGCCCACTGAGCCATCTCTCCGGTGAAAATACGAATTTAAGACCCTACAAAGTGATGGGGTTTGTTATCTGTTCCTTGTCTTTTCTAAATTGAATAATGGAGTCTTTTCTCTGGAAACATTACCCCTCCCTTTCTTTAAGTATATCCAGATCTATTGGTGTCTTTATTTTTTTTTTCTTCTGGCTTTCATGTCCGGCTTAAGAAGATTAAAATAGCCTTTTCTATTTTTACAGCTCTGAGTTATTTTCCTATGACTTGTTTATTTTGTTTCTGGATTTGGCTTTCATTCATCCTAAACACATTTTTGAATAGGGTGCAACACATTCTTAAATATTCTAAAGGAAGCTGGCGAGATTGCTCAGTGGTTAAAGCACTTGTCTGCAATGCCTAATGACCTGGGTTCAATTCCCCAGTACCCATGAAAAGCCAGATGCACAAAGTGGTGCATGCATCTGGAGTTCATTTGCAGTGGGTAGAGCTTGCTCTCTCTCTCTCTCTCTTTCTTTCTCTTTTTCTATTTCTCTCTCTCCCTCTTCCTCTCTCTCCTTGCAAATAAACAACTAAGTAAGTAAGTAAATAAAAATATTCCAAATGAAAAAGAGTCTCTATTGAGTGTCTGATCTCCTGGCCTGTGCTGGGCTCTACACCCCTGCTTTCTGGAGCCTGTGGGTGGCATGGCAACTGTCTGAATCTCCTCTGCAGGGTCAAGAGGAACTCTCTGGAGAGCAGGCTCTTTGAGGCCCAACATATGGTGGAGCAACTTCAGACCCAGCGGGGACAACTCGAAGGAGAAGCCCAGAGTGCTCAGCTGGCCTGCCAGGCTTTGCAAGGTGCTGCAGTAGGTAGACACTCTCGCCCCCCAATAATTTTTGGGGTGAGCACAGTCCCCAGACATGCTGCTCTCACTCCCTTGGCCCTGGAGGGGCAGAGGACTTGGAGGTCATGCGACGGGAGGAGTCATGCACGTAGGTGACTTTCCCAGGCCCCTCTGTTGCTGGCCCAAGGTTCAGAGCTGAGATACCGCCCAGGGCTGACTCAACGCCTCCTGCTCATCCACCGTGTCTGTGTCCCTGATTAGCCCACCGTGCTGCACCGACCACAGGCAGCCGCCTCTTAACAGGGAGCTCTCAAGGGCCACAGGTTTTGTGGTGACCCAGCTGTCACTTCGTAGCGGAAATGAAGCAGCTGAAAAGCGACTGGGAGGTCCGAGAGATGACGCTGCAATGGGACCTGGAGCGGCTGCAGCAGCGGGTGGCACAGCAGGAGCAGAAGGCACAGCTGGCCCTGGAGAGCCGGGCACTGGCCCACCAAGAAGACGTGGCAAGGCTCCAGAGGGAGAAGGTCTGCCTCCCAGGAGCCACCTGGCTACTTTCCAGGGGTCCCTTCTAGGAGGCAGAGAGACAGGGCAGCAGGGAGGGACGGGATGGTTCTTCGTTGTTTAAGTGGCCAGGATATCCCTTGCAGAGGTGGAGCCAGGGTGGAGGGCAGACTTTGCTCACAGAAGGAGCCAGTCCTAGGTGTTTCTCAGGGCCAGAGGCTGGACAGAGTACCAGCCCGGTCTGAGCTATGCCCTGGTCATGGGCTCCTGCAGGCCTTGTGTGATACATCCGCCCACACATCCATCTAGCCATCCCCCCTTTACCCATCTCTGCAAACACACACCTATCATTCATCCACTCGTCCATCTAATACCCATCCAAACACATTTCCACCCATCCACATATCCATCCTTCCAATTCCACCACCCATTCACACATCTGTCTTACCATCCAACCCCCATCTATCCATCACATATTCATTCACCCACCCATCCAAACACATATCTATCCATCCATATAGGCACTCCGTCCATTCTCTTGTTTGTCAACCTTAGACTCAGGGTCATCTTGAGATCTGCTTAGATTAATGCGGGGTAGTGGATGCTGAGACCCAGAGAAGCCCCCCCAGCAAGCTTAAGATTGGGACACCCTGTAGAGAAGACAAGGGGAGAGCAGTTGGCTGGTCTCTCATTCCTGAGCTCCCAACCTATTTTTTTGCCTCTGCCAGGAGACCCTCAGTCTCTCCCTGGCCGAGGAGAAGGAGATGGCTGCCCACCGGCTGGAACAGGAAAAAAATCTGGTGGAAAAAAGTAGAGCAGAGAGAGAGGCTCTGGAGGAGGAAGTACAGAGCCTGAAGCAGGAGCGGGATGAGAGCCTTCTCCAGCTGGAACACGAGATGCAGCAGGTGATGGGGGTCCCCACACCCAGCCCACTGTTCTCTGGGTCCCAAGATAAAAGCTGTCTGGGAGCCCTCCCTCCCCCAGGTAGGTGCAGCATTGGACTTCCACCGCGTCCTGGTGGCAGACACAGCTGCTCATCTATCCCCTGGTCTGCACTTCCATCCGTTTGTCCACCTACCACTGCCCATTTCATTCATCCACCCTGCAACCATCAACACAGCCATCTACCCATCTACATACCTGTCCATCCGTCCACACACACCTACATGTCCACCCACACATACATACACACGTCTATACAACCACCTACACTTCCACCCCCCACACACCTATAATCCACACGCACATTCTCCCACATGCCCATTCATCCATCTTTCTGACCATTGATGGGTTCCTCTATTCACTTACTTAAATATCCTTCCTTCCTTCCACCCACATGCATGGCCCTCCAGGACACTCTGAGGTATCCATCCACACAGATGACCATCCATCACCCCCCAGGATACCCTTCCATCTAGCCAAACTTTCAGCTGTCCACCCACACACCCAGCTGTCCATCCATGTGTGAAGCAGCCAATTCACCTGAGACAGTTACCAGTCGCTTGTCAGAGTCTCTAGCCTGACCTCCAACCCAGCCACACAGCTCTCAGCCACCCTGGCTATCCTTCCACCCCATAAGCTGAGACCCAGACCCCAGGTCCAAAAGTTCACCCAAACTTCTCCCGGGCACTGGGCAACCCTGGAGCGCTCACTGCTGCGTGAATGGAACAGACAAGTACACACGTTCACGCATGTAATCATGCAGTCAGAAAGGACAATAAGCTGTCCACACGAATTATAAATCACAAATTGCAGGGGAGGAATTGTGCTGGCTGGAAGAGCCAATGTGTATAGTCAGACTGCACTTCTAATCGCCTGTCATCACTCTGAAGTACAAACTCTTTTGAGTCCATTTGACTAGTCCAAAACTGAGGTATATACACATCTATCCCCCTTGCTAGAAGCTGCACAGCTTTCCCTGTGGGTCTAGAACTCTGTGCTCTCAGCCGCCCACCTCTCTGCATTCTGTGCTGGAAGAAGCAGATGCCTAACAAGAGGATCGGGAGGCTCTGGTGGGAGGGAGCTTTCAGGAGTGTTGGGATGTCATGTACATCTGTGGCCCCACGCTGCGTGTGAGCGAGGCAGCAAGGAGCCACAAAGGTTCTCAGGTGTCAGGCTAGGGAGCAGGGGCTTCTCCTGTGCAGAGGTGAGATGAAGGGAACTGGGGTCGCTGAGGAGGGGAAGAGGCTGAGGCTGAGCCAGCGCTCCCAGAGGAGGAGAGGAAAAGTTGGCCATCAGGATGCAGTGGCATCAGCCTCATAGACGTATCAGAGAAAGCTCATGGAAATAACACATCTGGGGAGTGGGCAGTGGTCAAGACCCTGTGCTGCCCCTCACTGCTATCGAGACCACCCACCAGGTAACACTGCCTATTCTGCAATGGTAGGTTCCCAGCTGCACACACAACCCCAGGACAGGAGAATTAGTCCAAGGAAAGCAGGCTAAGCAGACGGCTTCTAGCGTTTTCCTGGACCACAGTATGACAACAATAGACTGTACTCCAAGACTATAATACAGAAGGCCAGTGAACCTGCCCTGGGCCTCCACCTGCCCTGCCTATTGCCCCCTGTGCCAGCACAGAGGTGGGGAAGACCCGAAGACAGAGCCGGCATGCCTAAGACAGCCTTCAACCAAGAAGAGAGATGCCGCAGGGAACAGGGCAGCTGGCTGGAGGGATGCTCCCTCCCCTCCCCTTTACCTACCATCCTCGTGGCCTTCTGGGTCTCGCTCACCTCGCCATACTGGATACCACACATCGGCCTTTTGAAAAGCTTGGCATACAATTTCAACAAGTATTTTCCTGCTGTGCCCATTCGTGAAGTCTTTAGGAGGGAAAGACAAGGCCCCTGGCCTCAACTTATTCACAGGCCAGGGGTAAGCAGTGAGGGGATTATGTCAGGCAGAACAAAACATGGGCTCTGGGGAGGGAGAAGATGGAGAGAGAAGAGTGGTTGTTTTTTTAAGCCTCCAAATTTTATTTTATCCACTTCAGAAGTTAGCACACTGGGAATACTCTTTTTGGTTTTTGTTTTAAGTCTTAAATATATATTTATTGTCCATAATGAGTTACATTATTCAGTGGGCAAACAGTGAGTTGTTTTCCCCAATTCCCCAATGCCCCCCTCCCCCTCCTCAATCAGCTGGATATCCTCCTCCATGGGCCGTCTGGATCAGTCCTTGTGGCAGGGGACCCTGGATAGCCTAGTACTCAGCCCGGTCCTCCTGGCCCAAGTGTGTTGATACTGAAGGGTGCCATGCCTCTGGATCGTCTCTCCCACCACGGCTCTTACAATCTTTCCGCTGAGAAGAGTGGTTTTTGAAAGTGATCAAAACATGGAGATCTGTTCAGCATGGAGCCCTCATTCCTGCTCCTCAGAAAACACAGGCCCCCATTACTGCCCCCGCCACACCCACTCCCTCTTGCAGCGTTCCTCAGCAATAGGAAAGTGCATCTGGTTCTCGCTGGGAGTGAGTGCAGCCCCACAAGTTAGGGGCTTAGTCTCTGCCCAGACACTAGCTTAAGGCTCTAAAGTTGATCTCCAGCCACTTACACTTCGAACTAGAGCAACTGTAAGTTAGGGAGCTCCCACAACCCCTCACATGGTCACTACCGGAAGGACTCAAGGAACTCAGGAAAGTGCCATGCTGGCTGCCACAGTTTTATCCAAAGGCCACAAGCTGGAAGAACCACAAAGGACAAGATCCGGACCCATCTGGGCCTCAGCCTCCCTGCAGAAGTGGCCTGTTGCCCTCCCAGCCCACCTCTGTGTTTACCATCCAGGAAGCTCCCTGAGCTGGTGCCCAGAACTCTGTTGGGGCTTCAATGGAATGACTAGCACGTGACTGAAGCCATTGCCAGCACCCCCCTAGTGGCCACCGCCCTCTGCTTACATAGCCGGCCTCTCCAGCATGGACAGGCCCCACCACAGCTGTCCCTCGAGCATAAACGCAGATGTGGCCCCAGGACCCACCACCAATGGCTAGTGCTGCTCACATGGGAAGGGCCCAGGATTTAGAAGCTCCCTCCCAGGGCCCAGGGCAAAGAAGACCAAAGGCGTCTTTATGCAATAGCCCCCTGAAGATTGTGCGCAATTAAGAATAGCCAATAAAAAAAAGAATGCCAGATGCTTCTTGACTTGGGGTGGGGTTACCTCCAGATAAGTGCATCAGAAGTATCAAGTGTTAAAGCACATTTCATGACCTGACCTATGAGCGGCCTCACTGAGTTGTGTCTCGGCTGACAGAGCTGTGCTCACTAAGGCGGCCTGGGGTCTGAGAGGGAACGGAACCACACAGCACGAGCCTGGGAAAGATCCAGATTCTACAGAATGCTATGTGCCATCTTTAGAGGGACCCGCTGCGTAGTGTCACCATCTCTCACCTTTTTAACATAAAGAATATGAAACCCACCCAACCTCCTAGGACTCTATCAGTGTACCCTGTGGTCTTCCCACTTCTGGGTGGTCCCTGTACATAGGTGGGTGAGTTCTGTAGTGTTTGTTGGTGTGTGGGTCTCCCGTGGCTCCATTGGCCCAGTTTTGTTGCTGTTACAAGCCGTGTTCCAGTGATCAAGGAGATATGCATGAATCGTCCTGTACCCCCACGGGCAGGCCCCATGGACCTGGGCATAGAAAGATTTGCCCTGCCCTGGTGATGTTGATGGGCACCCTCAAGATCTTCCACTATCCACAGCCTTTCTGAGGGGCTGTGGTCTCCCTACGCCAGGCTCCTGTGTCCTGCTCAAGCATTTTGGTGCTTGTGGGCCTCCAGTGGCTTCTTCCTGCACAGTAGGGAACATTGCCTAGAATTATGGGAGGTTGTGAAGCACCAGTCTGCCCAGAGAAAAAATAGGAGAAGATGGAGGTGCCCGGAGGGGCCTACTGCGCAGGCGCGCTGAAGGAGGGTGCAGGATGGAGGAAGCATGCTCCCCACGAAGGCCAGGACTCAGGACCTCTCCCTCCCAGTGTGGAGACGGCTGCTGAGCCTGGCAGGGGCCTCACAGTTTCCCTGGAGAGGAAGCCCTAACTCCTCAGGCCTCTCAGGAGCACCCTGTCTTGTCATATCCAGGCCCTGTCGCTGAAGGAAGCAGAGATGAGCGTGGTGAGCAAAGAGCTATCTGGAGCCACAAGGGAGCTGGAAAGAGCCCGGCTGGAGGCCCAGAGCCAACAGACACGAGCTGAGGTGAGCCAAGAGCCAGGCACCCGACCTGACCATGGGTAGCCAAGCAAGGGCCGGCAGATGCCAAGGTACCTCTTCCTGCCTGGCCCATGAGGTCTTCCTCCTCATGCCTTCCTAAGTCTTATTTCTCCTGGTATTTCCGGGTCTCTGGCTGGGAGAAGACACCATCTCAATGGCAGAAAAAGCCAGGTGGCTGTGGCTGTGCCTTTGTCCCTGTCTGTGGTAGCCATGGGCACTGAGATGCCCCTGGACTCAGGGTGGAGAAGGGAGAGCTGGGCTGGGCTGCACACTGGTTAGCAACAGCAGAGGGAGGAATGGACCCAGGCTGCGTCCCCACCTGCTGATTCACATGGCACCGGCCTTGAGCTTGAGCTGGTTCAGCAAAGCCCAGCATTGGACACAGGCAAGAGTTCCCCTCCACAGATTGCAGGGTCTTGGGGAGACCACCCTGGTGACTCTGACAGTGGGAGGAGATGGGGCTGATCCCCAGAGCTGTGTGGCAGGAAAGGGCATGGCAGTTAGAAGATGTGACTTTACTCCATCCCTCTTGACACCATGACCCAGATCCCCAGGCTCTGAGCAAGGCCAGCCAAAGGGGCACCTTGCCCTCCCCCGCCCATAGGTTCTGCCTGGCCTCCAGCCTCACTGCTCTGGCCCCAGGCCCGGGCCTGGAGAGCACTCTCCTGACACAGGCCTGGAGGGGTCCTCAGCCTGTGGCTATGCCCATCCTTCCCGGCTAGAAACTCCCTTGTGAGTGGGTCTCCACCCTATGGGCAGGGAACCAGGAAAGCATCCCCAGACCCTGGAGTTGCCGCCTCTCACTCACAGAGGAGCCTCTGAGGGAGCCAGCCCTGGCTTCTGGAGCCTTCTCTCCTGCTAGCCAAGTCTCCCCCTGGGCTGAGGACCAGGCCTTCTAGCCAGCACTCCTCAGGGAACTCATTAAGGATTCTTTTGCCACCTCAGCTCAGAAAATGTAAATTAAAACCTGCTGAGAGGGTGAAGTATAAGCAAGGAGCCCCATCTGTGGGGGTGACACAGCACAAAGCCACCATTAGGCAGAGGGATCCACTGGCCTGGGTCACTAATGCCTGTGGGAGCCCAAACCTCAGGGTAACAGGGAACCACAGCCTCACTGAGCAGGGGGCACTGAGCCATGGCCTCCAAGATGACTCTCGTCCATTAAGAAGGATACCAGGGGCAGAAGGACCAAACAGGAGGCAGGGCCGCTGGAAGCCCCACAGAGCAGTGCCCTAGATGGGAGTGGGGTCCTCATATGACACCCATGCCTCTTCATAACACTGGAGGGCCCTTGATCCCACCAGCAGCCCGGTTGCTCTGCTAGGCTTCGTGCACAGTCCTTAGTCCCATAGGCTCTATGGCCTGGGGGGGGGCAGGGGTGGTCCTATTCCCAAACACTGAGGACCCTGCATCCTCGGCAGAACTACCTGAAGCCTGGGTTGGGGTAGGGGCTGCGCTGGGCCTCAGCATAGCAGCTTCAAGGCGAGCAGAGGGATGTCAGTGGACAAGGAAGTGCTTTGCTCCCCAGAGGCCCATGGCCTCCTTCAGGTGTCCAGCAGTCCCTGGCAAGGACAGCAGGCTGGGCTGCAGAGTCCAAATGCTGTCAGACTTGTGAGGCTGTGGTGGCAGCGTCCTTGCAAGTATTGCTGTGGACACACACAGCTGGCAGGCCACCTGTCCATAGAGCAGTTACAGAAACCCAGGGTCAGGGGGGTAGGGGCATGTGTGGGGGCAGCAGTGACCCCATATTGCATCTTTATCCTGAGCCTTCTTGCCCCACAGTCATGAGCCCAGGAGTCCAGCAAGGGTAGCTGCAGGCCCCTCCTCTGGGCAGCTGAGCACTCTTCGCTCCCACAATGACCACAGTAGATTCTGCAGGATGCAGAACCTGGGTCCGGGGTGCTCCGTGTCAAGCCAGGCCCAGGTCAGCAGTTCCCCAGGGGTCAGTTCTCAGCCCCAACTCCACGGCCTGACCAAGGAGCCTCGCCTGAGCGCCAGAGGCCAAGCAGCCTCTCCCATCGCCTTTCTACATAATTGCGTGGCCTGAAGAGGACTGTGTTAGGCAGGAAAAGGATGGACACCTGGGCTCCCCAGCTGCTGCCACTGGGCCTGGAAACACCAAAGGAAAAGCGCAGAAATAGGGGCCTCAGATCCCCCCCCCCAGCACTCCACAGGCTTCCTCGGCACTTAGTATGACAGTCTGTCAGCTGCCAGTCCTTGGTCTGGCCTCCCTGAGACCCAGTTGGCACTCATCCCCAGGCCACCATTGCCACGATGACTAAGGAACTGAGAGCCCTCCAGGCCCAGTTCGAGGAGGCTATCTCTACCCACCAGAGAGAGACTTCCCGTCTGAGAAAGATGCTGCGTGGGCTGACGGCCGAGAGAAGCAGGGCACGGAGAGAGGTGAGGACGCAGGTCTCCAGAGTGTGGGGAAGGGGGTGCTGATTGAGTGGGAGAACTAGGGGAAGGGGAGCAGTCCAGGGCCCCCACTTGGTGCACCAGCCAGAGACATCTCTCGGAGGTGAAATGGCGCCTGGCTCTGCCTTGGGCCTGGAGAACTGGCTGTTTAGTGGAAAGCAGGTATCAGACCACAGTCAACGTGGCAGGTTTGGCCTCTGGAGAAGGAAGACTTGACTAAGCCAAGTCTGGGTAAGTGAGAGGGGGGCACCGTAGGTTGCTGGCCCCAGACATGGTTCCACTGACCCTGTCTCATCCCGGGAAGGTAACCTGTGCTCCTGGGAGGCCAGCCATGGACAGTTGGTTACAATTTCATGGTCTAAGCTCCAGAGTCTCGCCCAGCCCAGCCTTCTCATTCTGCATTCAGTTCAGAGAGTGAGTCAGATGGGCAAAGCGTCTGCGGCCTTCTCCTAAGGCCTGCCCGAGAGCTCACCATGACCCTGGGTTGGAGAAAGACTCTTTCAGAGACCCGTCCCCCTAACCAGCAGCGGGGAGACCCTAGCTGAGGCAGTGCTGAGGCCGGCTCTGCCCACACGAAAGGCCTGCCCTCCATTGGATGGAGCACTGGGGACGGGTGAGGCTGGGCTGGGGTGTTCAGGGCAGAGAGGTGGGAAGTAGTAAACCCATGGGCCCGGCCGCAGCTCCGATGTTGACACAGGGACCTGGAGCCTTACGATCATAGGGGACAGCCTTGGGAGGGGCCAGAAGAGGCCATTGCTAGGCCAAGCTGAGGCCCAGCAGGCATGCAGATGGAGAGGTGTTTCTGAGGAGCTCTGACAGGACTTGGGGACGCCTGGGAGAGACAAGGGCAGGAGGGCATGTGGACCGGGGCTGGGAAGGGGGGTTCAGCCTGAGCTCAGGTGGGCCCATGGGGACCAAGCAGCCTCACAGCTCCTGGGCCGCGTGCCAAAGCTGGCAGGCAGGGCAGCTGGCCTGGTGTGGTGAGGAGAGGGGCTCGCCCTCCCCAAGCATGCCCCAAGGGGCCATCCAAGAACCCGGGAGAGGCCGAGAGCATGACTGAACATGACGGGCTGTTTACATTGGCCCCAAAGACAACGGATTCCTTCCAACAGATTTCAAAGTCAGGCCTGGTCAGTGGCCACATGGGGAAGCAAATGAGATTCAAAAGTGGGGGCAGTGGGGGGAGGAGCTGGGAAGAGGGTACGTTTGCTCTGAGGGAAGGAAGGACTCTGGCCTCACAGAAAGGAGAGGTTTTTAGAGTGGCGACCTCCAGAAAGGGAGTGGGGGCCTGAGAAAGGGAGTGGGGTGACAGGCGTCTAAAGAGACAGGAGGATTCGGGGATAAAGCGAAGTAATCGCAGAGAAACAGGCAGAAGAGCCTCCCAGGCGCCAGGCTGGCCCAAGGTTGCCATGGAAACGACACCATTTCCTCAACTTTCAACTAGTGGAACTTTCAGGCTCTCCTGGCCCTGCTTGGGGTTCACACACATGTGCATGCATCTACCACCCACAGATGTGCACATCCTGTGCAACTTGAGACCACACGCCTCTCTGCATGTGGATCCGCACAAAGTGGTTCGTGCACACGGCGTAACATGCATAGGCCCACAGATGATGCCCAAAAGTGAACAACAAACACACACGTGTATCTATGGAAGCACACCCACCATGCATGTGTAAACAGACATGTCATACACGTGCACACACATACCCTCTCGGGGGCATGGCAAAGCCTGAGTGTCCACACGCACACACGCACGCACACGCACACACACGCACACACGCATGCACCACCCGCTTCTCCTGCTTGCTGCCTTTCTCACTGCAGAGATTTGGGGCTGTCTCCCTGCAGGAGATTTCAAAAGAGGCTGTTTATACAACTTCTAGTAAAGAAATAATTATTATAATCACATTAAGCGATTTGGCTGTAAAATTCCTGCAAAAGGGATGGTTGTCCTCGGAGGAGGCGGAGGGCGTGCGAGGCGCGGGCGGGAGGAGGGGCCAGGCAGCAGGGGCCCTTCCCCCGTTTGCCTTGCTTGTTTTCCTCTCCTGAGCTCCGGGAAATGAGCGCTGCTCCTCTATGATGGACAAGCCCTTTCCCTGGTCCTTGACCTTCTGGGTGGATTCTGCTGAGCTCAGCGGAAAATGCTCTGCACGGTTGTGGCTCCCACAAGTGGGGGGTGGGCGGGGAGCAGCGGGGAGGCCCAGGCCCTTCCCAAAAACAGAACAACAGTGACAGCCGGGACTCTAGAGCCAGGCCGGCCAGGGGCCTGGACAATGTCCCAAGAAAACAGCCAGCAGAGGGGTTTGTATTTGGAAAACCAGCCACTCGGAATGGCTGAATTCTGTGTCTTCCCCAGCATGTCCCTGCTGGCTTCCTCCACCTCCTCCCCAGGGACACTTGAGAGTCAGGATGGAGCCTTCTCTGAGGCTTCTGGGGAGGGTCAGAGCTCAGCACTGGGAGGCCTCATCATGTCCCCACCCCACAGCCTGGAAGCTGAAGGTGGGCTGCCCTTCCTCTATACCCTTCCAGGGGGTGGGGGGCAGCTCTGTGCAGCCTGGGTGCCCAGAGATGCCTCCTATACTAGGGCAGAAAACCAAGATTTGGCTCCCCACCAGTCCCTCCCTATGCCTCAGCTTGTGGGGTGGACTTTTGTTTATGTAACTCTGGGCTGGATGGCAGGGGATGAGAACTCACACCCATGACCCCTGTTCCCTTGAGTCAATCTTTAGAGGTACTCAGTGCCCAAGGCCAGGAGTGGGATCAGAGCTCCTATTGGCTGCAGGACCCACCTGCCATGAACGCCCGATTCTGCAGCCCACTTCAGTCTGAGGGGTCCACACTCCTGTGGGTTGATCCTCTTGGAGCACTCCTACCCTATCAGCTGAGCAGCCCAGCCTGAGGGGCCCCAGGTCTGTGGGTGCCCAAGACCCTCCCTACCCTCATTTCCCACACCATTAGGGGAAGAAGAGAAGGGGGCAAAAGGTGAGGGAATCGGAACTGTGTGGTGCCTAGTGCCAAGCCCACCAGCCTGCTGCCCAGCTGCCCACATGCTTATGGAAGGAGAGAAGCTGGGGGTGGGAAGGGAGATCCAGCAGCAGTGGAAGCTGGATTGTGGGGGGACTGTGCAGACGTGTGGACAGAGTCGTGTCCCAGGCAGGCCCTGATGACCGCTAAGTGACATTCCAGAGTTCAGGGAGTGAACACAGGGCAGAGCCAGGCCCAGAAGGGCTCAGAGTGTGGGCTCAGGGACACGGCTTCAGCGCTTAAGAAAGAGGTGCTACCCAGAGATCTGCTTTCTCTTCCAATGCTTCCCTGGCCAAAGTTGGGGCCTGGAGCAGCTGCTTGTGTACCTAGAGTCCATGGCCCCAAGCTGCCACGAGCCTAGCGCGTGCTCCTCCCCAGGCCGAGGGGCTGAGGGCCCAGCTGAGCGTGGCCCAGGAAGGACTGGCCGAGCTGCGCCGGGAGCTGCGGGACAGAGAGGAGGGCTGCGAGGAGCTGCGCAGGGAGGCCCTGGAAGCTCGCCGGGCACTGGACGATGAGGCCCGAGAGAAAGACGCGCTGCGGCACTCCAACTCCGAGCTTCGGGCAGCCCTCCGCAGGGCCGAGCAAGACAAGGCCAGGTATGGCGGCTGCCCTGGTCAGAGGCTGTGGAGAAGCCGGGAGCCCTGCTGCTCAGACAGGATAGGGGGCAGGGCATGAGGCAGCCCATTGGGCTGGGCCAGGCAGACCATGAGGGCCCGCGAGGTACTAACCTCCAGCTGCCCAGTTGAAGATGCCTAAAAGCACCAGACCATGCACGGAGGCTGGGGACCAGACCAACCTGTCCCTGCCCTTGCGGAGTTCCCATCAGCAGACCACACAGGCTGGGGAACTGGCCCCTCCCTCAGGCTGCAAGAAGGTTCCTATGGGTGACATGGCAGGCTAGAGCGGATGTGGACTCCCTGGCCGAATCATGGAGAGGCAAGGAAAGTGGCCTCAAGGGGAGACTAGGGATGGCAGTGGATACTGGATCGGGGCCTCACTTCTGGGCACTCAGATGGGCATGAGCCCAAGGTGACAGAGAACCCTGGGGAGGCTATGGGCACACTGGGGAGGAGTCCCCCTGGGGAGCTCGGGGCCCAGCGTCTGGCCAGCCTGTGGCTTGCTCAGTTTCAAGCGGTCCAAGGAGGAGCAAGAACAGAAACTGTTGGTGCTGGAGGAGGCCCGGACAGTGGCTCAGAAGGAGGCCTGTGAGCTGAGGGCCAGGCTGCAAGAGCTGGAGCAGGCGCAGGGGGACACCCGCAGGGAGCTCCAGGAATGCCGCAGACAGGTGAGGGGTCCCCACACCCAGCCAGGCTGCCTGTCGTCATTACCTTCCACTCCTACCTCATAGCCACCCTGGGTGCCAGCTTCTCCTCCTGACCTTTTGGGGGGTGGCACTGACCAGAGCCACTCTGCTGGTGAGAGCGCTGCATCCAAACTTCAGCATCCCCACCTCGGAGAGGAGGCCCCGGTGTGTCTGCAAAGTGGCCCAGGCTGGCCTCCAGGGCCTCTTGCCCAGAGCTGTTCATCGCTCAGGCCCCCTGAGTGTGAGCAGTTGATGCAAAAAGGACATGTGGGTAGAGGCAGGAATCGGGGAGACTGCTGGATCCCCAACCCACCAGGGCCATCCCCACCCCAGGTGAGGATACTGGAGGCCGAGAACCAGAGGAAGAACCAGATGGTGAGCGAGCTGCAGGCCCAAGGCTCTCGGGATGCACAGCAGCAACGACGAAGCAGGCAAAGGGCGCTGGAGCTGCAGAAGCAGGTGGCCGAGGCTCAGGCTGCTTGTGAGAGTGCCCAGAAGGAGGTAGGAGGGACGCCTGCCGCTCTCAGAGGGTCACTGAGCTCCGGCCCATTTAGGGGCAGCCAGGCCAGACAGGGTGTGTGGGGACACTGAGGCACAGAAGGCAGCTGGTGGGCAACAATGGAGAGAGGACAGGGTACCTACCTCCTCTCTGACCTGTCCATCCAGAGCCCTCGGGCTAACATGAGTTTGCAGCAAGGAGCCAGCCAGAGGGTTCTGAGGCTTTAGCCTCCCTGACCCCTGGGTCCGTGTAAAAGAAAAGGGCCAAGTCTGGCTCAGATGACACACAGTGCTGAGCAGGAGAGACAGGTAGGGAGGCTTCATGGATTCCAAAGAACCTCAGGACGCTGAACTGATGCCTAGGCTCTCGCCTCTCCTCATCACCCCTCAGCCCCCACATGGATGTCCCCAGGCCTCTCACACACATGCATTCCACCGTCCCACTTCATGCAGCCACCGAACCAGCTCCTTGAACACAGCCTGGGCTACACGATCGACGTGCTAAAGTGCTCAGGGCCAGAGAGGCCTCCCCTGAGCCCCACTGTCCCCAGCCTGCATGGGTCCCCGATCAACCCACAGCTGTGGACGCCTGGCTACCTCGAGCACCAGCCATGCCCAGAGAATGTGTGACTTGCTTCCCAAGCCTGTGCAACCCTAGGGCCATCAGCACCGCACATCTTCTGGGAATAGGCCATTTTATGCCACAGCCACCCACAAAGGGATGTGAGGTGAGGCTGGTCTGGCTCACAGGTCTGGCTCACGGTCCTGCCCCCTTTTCTCTGTTCCTGCACAGTAGATGTAAGGGGCACCCGGGAGTACAGATGTTGTCCTAAGACAAGGAACTCAACTGGACATATTTGGGTCATGACCAGGTTCTGCAGCAGCAGATGAAGGAGGGTGGCTGAGGTGGGGCCCTGGCAGGAGGGGACAGGTGGTCTGTGGCCCTGGCTGACTGGGTTTTTTTGGGTGGCTGTGAGCAGAGCTCTCTTGCTACAGGACATGCCTCTGGCTTAAGCATCTCGCCTGCCAAACACAAGGGAGGCAGATTCAGGACCCCTCCCTCCAGCCACATGGAGGGGGTGATGCTGAGGCCTGGAGGCAAGCTTTCCAGGGCAGATGGAACTGGGTCCCCACACTGGCCCTGCTGCACCCTTGGTCATCCATCCCAGGCATTAAGAGCCCACATCTGAGACCCCACATCCCTCCTACAGGTTCTGGGGCTACAGCAGAAGTTGGTGAAGGCAGAAGCCACAGGGGAGGCCAGGGCAAAGCAGCTGGAGGGACACCTCCGTGAAAGCCAGGGGGTTGAGCAAACCCTGCAGGCAGAGCTATGCAGTGTCACCAGAAAGTTGCAGCAGGCCAATGGCCTGGCCAAGAGCCTCCAGACACGCCTGGACAACACCTGTGACCGGGTCCACAGCCTGGAGCAAGAGCTGGCCCAGACCGAGAGTGCCAAGAGGGACTTGAGGGTCCATCTGGGCCAGCTCTACTCCACACTTCGCCAAGGCCTGGGTCTTCAGGGGAGGAGCCCCTCAACCTCTCCAGAGCGGTCTGAATCCCCCACAAGAGGTCAGTCTCCTCCTGATTCCACTCTGTCCCAAACCTGGGCACCCCAAACCCTCCCTAGGTCCTGCAACCCACACGGTAAAGAGGCTGGTGTAGCTCCAGAAATTTTAGGAGCCAGTGCTTACCATGGTCCTGTGCCCAGCTCCCATGGGCAAGAGGCACAGAGAGAAAGGCAGAGGGTCTCTGTTCCTACTCATGTCTCCTCAGCTGTTACCTTCTGCAGGCAGATGCCAGGTTCGCCCTGGACGACAGAGTACCAGCCCTACCAGGCCCTACTCACCTGTCCGATGGCCCTCACCCACATCTGGAGACCCTGACCTAGATGTCATGACCTCTGTGAGGGATGCCCTGAGGGACTTAGTACAGAAGCTCAGAGACACCCAGCAGGAGCTGGTAAGATGGGGCTGGGGTCCTCCTGCCAATGTGAGCACAGGGCCTGTGGGTTCTGAGAGACAGGGTGGGATGCAGACACCTCACTCAGACTGCTGTCCATCTGTCTGTCCGGGCCTGCTGAGATCCTGGCAGACACCCTGTGGGTCAGTGCGCGGATGATTCTTTGTTCATGATGATCAACACCAGGAATGCTAGCCTCCCTCAAGCCCTGACCAGGCATAGGGCCACCTGTCCCTCAGAGTGGACAGCAAGGCTCCCTGAGCTGGCCCTGCTGAAGTGCTCCCAGAGACTGAGGAAACTGTGTGACGGACCTAGCCAGGTCATTCTCTGAGTGCTCCCCACAAAGCCTCCAAGGAGGGGCCTCCTCCATGGCTGCTCACATATGACCCCAGCCCTAGGACTCCACCAGAGCCACTGTAACTGTCCTTTCCTGACTTGGACTCAGGACTGAGAAGGACTATGAGAGAGACAGAGCTCTGCTGAGGTCTCCCTTCTCTTCACTTTGGGGTCCTCCTGCCCCCAGTGCCAGCCTTAAGGACAGGGTCCCATCCTTTCCGATCTGGGTCCTTGGCTTAGGATCTCAGCTCCTTTGGACACCCCTGCCTGCTCCCCACTCTACACCTGCGCCTCAAGCCTGGGCTCTTTAGAGACTCTCTTCCCTCCAGCCTCTGCCCTCCCCAGGCCAGAGCCAGCTCTTCCAGGTTTCCCTGTGTCCCAGGTTGGACATTGAGCAGCCCCCTCCCCCAGTCCTAAAAGCCCGGGACCTGGCTCCAACCTGCCAGTGGACATCTTGGCTGTCCTCTTGCCTGCCAGGCCACCCTGCTGACTTTATTCCTTCTGTCTAGGACAATTCCCGCCTCCAGGTGACAAGCCTGAGCAGCCGCTTGAGCGAAGCAGAGAGTGAACATGCCCGAGTCAAAAGCCGCATGGGGCAGCTGCAGAGGGCCCTGGCCAATGCGGAGGAAGGTGAACCAATCCCCTTCCTGTGAGAGAGTCCCTCCATCTACCTTTCCTGCCCATTTTGAGATTTCAGGAGGGCTCTGGGATGGGCAGGGGCATCGGGACAGGGAGCTGGTCCAGCACCACCTTTCCAGTGGGGACTCCCATCAGGGAGCCTCCAGCCCTGCCCCAGCTCCTGCCCTTCCCACATCAGCTACTCGTGGCCTCTGCTGGGGACCCTTCTGACTGCAGAGTCACAGGACTAATTTGGAACTTTCTCAAATGACTCCTCAGAGAGACCTGCCTGGCTCTCCTCCATTACATTACACTTACTGCCCCCCATTAAAGGGGCAACCCAGGGGTGTTGCTCATGGCCCAGGAAAGAAGGAAGAAAGGAATGAAGAAGGGAGGGAGGGAGGGAGGGAGGAAGGAAGGAAGAAAAGAAAGAGTGAAGGAGAGAGGGAGGAAGGAAGGAAGAAAAGAAGAAAGAGAGTGAGGGGGAGAGGGAAAAAGAGAGAAAGGGAGGGAGGAAGGAAGGAAGGAAGGAAAAGGGAACACAGAAAGGAAGAAAGGATAGATGGTGAGCAGGGGAGGGGAGCCTTGAGTGGGGACCCCAAATCAGCCCAGGACCCACCAGCTATGGTGTTCCCATCCCTCTTCCATTCCTGAGCCCAGGTGACACCTGCCTAGACTCACTGAGTCTCGGTTTGCAGCCCATAAGCTGGGAGAGGGCAGTGCCAGGCAGCAGCAAGCCCACAGGTCTGCCAGGCTTAGGAGCATCAAGGTCCGCTGCTTCCCCCAGGCCAGCGCCAGGCAGAGGGCATGCTACATGGTGCCCAGGCAGCAGGAGTCCTACAGAAGGAGGCGCTGCACAGGCTGGAAGCGGAGCACCTGGCAAGCACACGGGCTGCAGGCCAAGAGAGGCGGAGGCTGCAGGTGGGTCCCTGGGAGGTGCCACAGGGCAGGGAGGTGAGGAGTGCTGAGAAAATTTGGTGATCAGGGCAGGAGCCGGTGGGTGAGCCAGGAGTCCCTGTAGTCACAGTGGACAGGCTGGGCTGAGGTAGACAAGCTCGAGGGTCATCAGAGTCTGGGCGTCAGGCTCATCTCAGCAGAGCTGTCTTTGAGTTCAGCCTTGTCCTTATTTCACAGCTTGGGGAAACTGAGGTCTTGGTGTGGGATGAGAGCAGGCAAAGGGCAGAGCTAGGACCTGGCCCCGGCTTTCCAGGCCCTTCCTTTCTTTGGTAGCCACACTGGCAGGTGTGGGAGGACTTACCTAGCTCCAAGATGCTCATGGGTCACAGTCCTGTGGCACATTCTGCATTCCTGACACAAAAGGACTCGTGTGGAAAGCAGTGCACACCAAGGCACTGCGCTGTGGGGCAACAGACCCAGGGACATGGGAAGCAGCATGAGGCTCGGAGTCCACTCCAAGGTGTCAGGAAACTAAGGTCCTTTTTGCCCATGGATGGAAGACTGAAGCTGGCTTGCATCCATGTGTGGGACATGGGCTGCTGGGGCGAAAGCCACCCTCTCTAAGTGTCCCTTCAAACAGGGAGCCACAGATGAGTGATGAGGACGGATAGACTTGCAGGTCTTTAGAAGGCAAGATCCATAAGGCCCCACAAAACTGTGGCAACTCAAGAAGCCAATCTGTGGTTACCAACCCCACCAAGGCCTGCACCTGCTCTCAGCCTGGGAGCCCAGGGGTCCTTTGAGACCTTCGGCACACACCCTCAGGCAGATAGGGCCTCCACCTCTGAGGAATGCCCTCCTGCAGTGGAGGGAGAAGGCAGAGGCCAGAGGCCAGCTCCACGGGCTTCCTCATCCTCCAGGAGGTTTGTGAGAGGAGAGGGTTCTGTTTCAGAGAGATCCCCTGTCCACAGCTTCTGGGTGGTGAGGGGCTCGGGTGGCCCTGAATGGGGACAGTGGCAGGACTGATGAGGTGCCAGGAGTTGGAGGGATCTGAGGATTCAGGGGTGGCCAGATGGGCTAGACCAAGTTTCATTTTACATATACGTTCTCCCATGTGCAGTCTAGACACAGCTAATGCCAGCATATTGCTTGCAAGTTGCACATTTGGAAACGCACCTACTAGGTCCACCTTGACAAACGTGGTTAACACTGCACATTCCCCATCTCTTGAATTTAGCAAAGCTTGAGTGTTTGATTTTCCCACTAAGATTCTTTTCGGAAAAGTCAAATTCTATGACACGTTCTTTCCTCGTCCTGTTGGCCAGCAGCAGCCTTGGCCTTGTTCTCAGCTCCCCTTGACTCAAGGCTAACAGCCGCTCCCATCCCACCTTGCCCCTCTGGCTCGTCTCAGCATTTCCAGTTTTCATGTCGTTTGCCTGGTTTTGGTCTCGTTGCACCTTAGAGTCTCTCCTCTCCTGAGGGGTATATCCCACTTACAACGACTGTGGCAATGAGGTGGTTTCTCCTCTGACCGATTTGGTACTTGCTTCCTCAAACTCATGTCTGCCTGCCTGTGGAAAATAGGTTTATTCTCTTCTCTTCTCCACCAGCATCTGCTCTCACACCTCCTTTCTCCCTATCTCAGCTGCTTTCTAGGGTCAGGAGTTGGTTGACATTTCCCCTGAAGCACTTTCTGGACATGGGTGCTGGCTGTGCTCAGCATTCCACCGCTGGGCCAGGAGCACTCCCTGTGCCTCCTAGGGATCCTATCTCTTCCTTCCCTGGCCGTTTCTGCCTGTACACTGTGAACTGAAGGGTCTATTTCTGGGAGAATCTCCTCCACGCTGCCCCAGGGAGGCTGCCCGCCCCATCTCCTGACTTGTGCGTGGATTTCAGCATCCCTTCCTGCCGCAGGCCAGTAGGCCTGGGCTCTCCACCAGCAGCAGCCAGTAGTTACCCATATCGCACATCTGCACAAGTCCGTGGCTTATGCCTAGACCATGTCTGGGGCCAAATTGGCCCAACAGGCCTCCCTAAGGAGACCTGGCAGTATCCACCACATCTGAGGCCCTGGGAAGGACCATCCAGGCTTACCAGGGGGTTGGCAAAATCCCTTTCCATCTAGTACTGAGGTTCCCTTTTCTGACCTTCAACTGAGTGGCCCTCAGCTTCTAGGGGCAGATGGGGCCTTGGTCCCTGGGCCCCCTCACAGGCTGTCTCACAGAGGGACAGCATCAGCTGGATTCCTCCGCCAGCCCCTGTATGCCTCTCACCTCACTGCTTTTGCTTCAGGCACTGGCTCAACTCTCTTGTGTGACTGGATGGGGCTGTTCTGGGAACCTCCCTTTGGTTAACCTACCAACAGACCAGCAGCCTTGAGAGCTCAGCTGTGTGATCTAACACAACCCCAGCACAGCACGGGATACACTCAGGGCTGCTAGACTCAGTTCACATCTTCCCAACACAATTTCCCCAAATCCATGGAGAACTCAGGTCTTTCTCCTACTCAGCTAATCGGACCATCAGCGGCATTTCACCCGCTTTCCTCGGGTCCTCAGCTCTGGCCTATGATTTTTCTGGTTGTCCACTCTGCAGACCCTGCATTATCATACCTTGAAGACTCGGTTGCCATTTCTTATAATAACTCTTTAATTAGAGGCCCTCGGTTCTGAGTCCTCGGATTCTCACCTCTCTTGCAATGTCTTTACGTTGCAAGTCTTTAAAGAAGGGAATTCTGGTCTGGTTCTAAATTGGGAGCAGGGGGGAGACCAGCAGAAAGTAGGTATTCCATGTCCAGACAGCCCCAGAGAAAAGGCCGAGGAAGAGTCCAGGGTCCTGCTTGTGTATTATTCTGCAGCAGTATTACCCCTTCCATAGCACTCTGCCTGGGAAGAGGGCTGGACCTGGTGTCCTCTATCCTCACTCACTTCTCCGCTGAATGTGAAATTTGCTCTCTTTTTTTCTTTTTTAGAGAAGTCTCCTAAAACTTGTCAGTATTAATTCACTTTTTTCTTATGGCAAGTACCGTTTCTCCTATCTTTGGGATGGATGGTTTTGTCTGTCCTTGAGGGACCCTCAGATCACTGATCTACAGCTCCGAGAAGGGCTCCTCACAACTGCTGTGATATGCAGGTCCCTGTGGCTCTCTGGATGGGGTTGGGTGAACCAATGTCACCCCCTCACTGGAGGCCCTCTACTTTCGACAATCAGCAAGTCCATCAGAGAGCAGTCTCGAGTGAATCTGACCACTTTGGGGCTGGAGAGAAGACCACTCTCCTGGCTACCCAGTGCCCCCTTGTCCACAGTTGGGCCAATTGCCAGCCCTGCAGGACTGTCCTGGTGTCCTTCCCGCTCTGGAAAACCCAGGGCATATTCCAGAGCAAGCTCTGCGTTTTATTCTTCTTTCCCTTCCACGGACTGATTTTTCCCTTGGTTCATATGCCAATGTGTTTGTCAAGAGAAAGTTAATTAAAAACATATTTTTCTAATTAAATAGTAGGCTGTTCTGTTCAAACAGTACAACTCTTGTTTGAGAGCAAACCTTTCCCTGTTGCCAAGGCTACCCTGAGAACCCAACACAACAACAGGGCACACAGGGCTACCCTGAGAACCCAGCAGAATAATGGGTGCCTAGAGTTACCCCAAGAACCCAGCAGAACAACCATGTGAAGGCAGCCACACCCACCGGACGGGGACATGCACCCACCTAGGACGCATGCCCAGCACTGCCTCCGCACACACCTCTCACACCCCAGTGGGGAGGTCACCGCTGTGCTCTGTGGACTGGCACTAAGTCACAGCCCCAGAGGCTCAGAAGGGCTTAAAGCATTCTTGGATTCCTGCCCAGGCCTCTTACCTCCTGACACTGAGCACCCTGTTCAGCCCCACCAGCCGCGCAGAGCCCGGCACCAGCTCACTGCTCTTTCTCCTGCCCATCTACCAAAGCATCAGGCCCAGGTTCCAAGAAGCGAAGTCCAGGTCTACCTGGCCTGCCTGGAGACACTCATTTGCCAAGGCCCACACTGACATGACCCGCAGTTGGAGTTGATGATTCGCATTTTTTATTGTCCATAATGAGTTACAATATTTAGTGGGCAAACCATGAGTTGTTATCCCCAGTTCCCTGCTGCCCTCCCCTCCCCACTCTGCTGGATAACCTCCTCCACGGGTCGTCTGGATCAGTCCTTGTGACAGGGGACCATGGATAGCCTAGTATTCAGCCAGGTTCTCCTGGCCATGCCTCTGGATAATCTCCCCCACCACGGCTCTCACAATCTTTCCGCCCCCTCTTCCACTCAGTTTCCTGAGTCGTGGTGGATGAGTATTAAGGCTGCTTTAAGGTTGTGAGCTTAGGGGTCTTTGTGTCGAAAATCGTTGGTTTCTGTCTCACTGGCTTATCCTGTCTGTGGCTGTGGGTCCCTCGTTCCTCCCGACATTCTCTGTGGGGTTCCATATGGATCCTCCACGATGATTCGCATTTTTGTCAGGGATGTTTTTGTAGCTATAATTCTTTTATGATACCATGTTTTTCAATTGTTTGTACTATTTCCTGTTATGAAATGAATTGCTGAGCTTTCTGTCTTTGTCACCTGAATGATCAAAATAGGACAGGAATTAGCCTTCTTAAAGATTAACTGGCCTTTGCTCTGCCGTCCTTCTCATCCTAAACAAGTCTTACCTTCTCAGTCTCCTCTCTACGACTGGCCAGTCTTCCTTCTGCTTCCTCTTGGCTCAGTTTGTCATGAGAGTGAGGCAGCCCCAGAAACCTGCGCATGCACCTGCCCAACACCATCTTGAGTCACGTCTGCCTGACACACGACGTCTTCCTGCAGAGGTGCATGTGGAGCCACACCTGTCCGCCCAACCCTGCAGGTTGGTTTTGCTCGGAATCCATCTTTCCCACAGATACCTGAGATCATTCTGAGTCTTTTCAAAAAAATCAGTTTGTCTGGTTTATTTGCTTCAGCACTTAGCTCTGTTAACACTCTCTTCTGGTGCTTTTCATTGTAATTTTTCTTTTTTTGTGGGGGGGGTGTATGATGTTCAGTCTATGTAGGTGTGTGATCATGTGTGTGAGTGCAGGTGCACAAATGTTGCAGTGTGTGTGTGTGTGTGTGTGTGTGTGTGTGTGTGTCAGGTGTCAACTTTGGGGTGTCAATCCTCTCCTACCACCTCCTTTGAGGCAGGTCTCACATAGATCACTGCTGCTTTTACCAGCCTAGCTACTCCCCTCCCCAAACTTCCAGTGGATTCTCCTGTCTGCCTCCCTTCTTGCCTTTAAGGATGGCTGGAATTCCAAATGCTTGCTTTTTACGTGGGTGCTGGGGTTCTAAAATCTCTAGTATTAATACTTGTATAGCAGGCATCTTATACAGTGAAGCCTCTCCCCAGCCCCATGATCTTTCCAATTGCTTTTATGGAATAAGTGACTTCTCTTTCAATGGCTGAAGGTCTTATTTTCTGTAGGTGAAGCTTAAAATGTGTCCTGCAGGTTTTTGGTTTGGTCGGGTTGGGGTTTTCCTTTGTCGTTGTTGGATAGTTGGTTTTTGGTTTTGGTTTGGTTTGGTTATTTTTAAGGCAGAATTTCATTTAACCCAAGCTGGCTGGCATGTATCTCACTGTGGGTCTGTGTCTGTCCTGAGTTGGCCAAATGCTTGTTGGCCGGGTACTTGGGTTTGGTTGGGTTTTGTCTATTTCTCTGTGGTGCTCAGAGGAAATATGGATACGTGGGCTGTAGTTTACAGGGAAGATAAATGTCTGAGCTGTTCCAACAAACACTTGAGGGAGAATAGCAAAGCCGCTGTGGCCAGCATGGTCGGAGGGGAGGGCTGCTGCTGAGTGGACAAAGGGACAAGTGGACAAGCAGTAGTCAGAGGCGGCCTGGCCACCGTGGGCTGGCACCAGCCCCTGCGCCCACATGGGTCGCAGAGTCGAGGCTTGGAGCCCCTGCTTCTGAGGGTGTCCAGAGCCAGCTCTGCTCTGTGGCTGGCCCAAGAGCAGAACCAGACACATCCATATGAAGACACCGACCAGTGGAAAACTGAATTGGCCTGTTGTCACTAGTAGATAAAAAGGCACCAAGCCAAGGACTGAACTCCATGGCCCAAAGGACAGGTTTGGGGCATTGGTGGCCTGCTGGGTCCTTCACTCCATCAAAGGATTCAAGGAGCCCTGTGTCCCCCATTGATACACAAAGCACTGATCAGTGCCCAGCCCCCTACCCTTGGCCATGCTTTTGCCTGACTGTCCCAGAAGCACAGCCCTCTAGCACAGGGAGGCAGATGCCCAGCCCCCATGTTTCTGAATGGCCTGTGTCTCTCTCTCCCCATAGGAGCAACTGGACACAATGCGTCAGGCCCTTGCAGGGTGCAGCAGAAAAAGCCAAGGCCTTGTGGAGAAGGGGAAGCGACTGGATCCTCTTCGGCAGGTAAGGGACCCCAGCAGGGCAAGGGGACTCATCACCAGGAGACGGAGAACCTGTTCGCCAGGCAGACTGTCCCTTTCTTCACTCAGTCCTTCAGCAGAAGGGGGCCTAAGTGATGCTGGAGGCAGGCGTGTTGGCGTGGGTTGAGAACGCATCCAGTCCCCAGCTGGCAAAGAAACGGAGGCTGGAGGGGGCGTAGGGAATCAGGGCTGGTTTTCTAGCTTCACAAGTGGCAACCCTATGATGGAAGGGTCATTTGTAGGTGCGCAGTTTAGGGCTAATAATAAGCTGAGTTCAGGACCAGCTTCAGGCAAACCTGGTTCAGAGTCCCCAGCCATGTCCACGCAGCCCCTCTCGGCCCAGGGGCTCCGACGAAAGCGCGGCTAGCAGGCAGCTTTGGGGGCACAGCGGGCAGAAAGGCGCGCCCTGCAGGAGCAGACCTGGGCGCTGGCCTGCCTGCAGCGCCTCATGCAGGTACTGAGGAAGAGGGAAGGACTCCCGAGAGCGGAGGACAGGGTTTCCTGGGAAGGGTGTTGATCCTGCCGGCTTTGGTGTCTGCCCATGGAGGTTAAGATGGCACCAAAGCCGAGCTCCCTGTCCTCTGTGTCACCCACCGCCCTTCCTTGGCTGTCTTGGGCACACCTCTGACTTTGTGACCAGCTCTGCCTGGAGGTGCGACCTGCACACCACCAGCCTCTCAAGTCCCAGACCCCTGTTTGCGGTGGCCACGAGCTGCATGGGCCAGCCAACAGCTGGGGTGGTTGTACAGTGCTCCTCAAGCCTAGCTCCGGCACCTCCTCAAAGCTCTCCGGACAGTCGCCGCTGAGCCCCCATAGAGCCAAACAGATGGGCAGGCCACTCCAGGAAACCAGGTTGAGTTTGTGCTCTGCAGTCGCTGTCGACCCTCAGGGCGCAGGGCAGCGTCCCTGCATCCCTGTTCCTTGTCCTCCCCGCCACTATGCAAAGCACGTAGGGGCTGGAGAGAGTGTGACTCAGCCGACCCAAGGGGACCAGGCAGTGAAGTGGGCTGCACCTCTCAGGGATAGATGGGGGTCCAGAGCATGGACGCCAGAGAAGGCAACCAGAGGGAGATGACACCCGGGAGAAGTGAGGGAGGACAGCATCTGCTGAGCTGGTCACTCCACATTACCCACCTGACACCCTCTGCTAAGCACTGACAGTAAGAATACGTGTGCTGAATTGTTGAGGGCCTTGGCATGGGCTTTCACAGGTCCCTTCTACTGCCACCAGCTGTCCAGGGGGTGGGGACCATCAAGCCAGAGCAGCCATGAAAACCACCACCCTGCTTGTCCACAGAAGGGCTCCCTGCCCACCTACAAAGATGGGGCAGCACTGCAGTCCCCAAGATCTCATGCTACCCTTGGCCATGCTCTTGCCTGACTGTCCCAGAAGCGCAGACCCCTAGCACAGGGAGGCAGATGCCCAGCCCCCATGTTTCTGGATGGCCTGTCTCTCTCCCCGTAGGAGCAACTGGACACAATGCGCCAGGCCCTTGCAGGGTGCAGCAGACAAAGCCAAGGCCTTGCGCTGTTGCTGGAAACGGTGCATTGTTTCTGCCTGAGCTGGAGAAGGGGTCACAACTCTGTGGATACTGCTGGGTGGGGGTGGTGGTACAGCCTAGGGGCAGCAAAGCAAGCTGTGGGCACAGTGCCTGATGCAGGTCCTTGGGGCCCGGATGGGGGAGGGCAAGAACAGCTAATGAGTTCCAGGAGGTCAGCTGTGAGGGGCCCACAAACCCATAAACCCTTTATTGGTGTCTCAGGAGGGGAAACCCGGATGTGGACATTTATTTATTTTGGATTTCACTTTTCTCTTCTCTTTATAACATGTGCTTCTAGGAGTGTAACTGGATTTTTTAAAGAAACAGGCCTCCTTTTCTAGGCAAGGAGACTCTTGTTCTCAGTCCTGAAGAAGAAAGGAGGGCTTATTTTATAAAATTCAGGTTCTGACCCTATGGCTTTGCCCATATAAAAAACCTCCCTTCTCCCAAGAACCCTGAGAGTCCTGTACAGTCTCCAGGCCACAGGTGGTGAGGGCAGGTCCGTCCAGAATTAGAGGGAGGGGGTTGTGTGACATTCAGAGGAGAGGTCAGCAGGCCAGCAGCAGGCAGGCACAGCAAGGGGAGTAAAGGCAGCCTGACTAGAGAAGCGGACTTGGTTCCACTCCTGTCTCGTGCTGGTCAGCCTGCTGAGGCCAAGCCCTGGGAACCGTCTCAGGATTGTGTCATCGTAACGAGCGCGGGGATGCCTTGCCTGGGCAGCCAGGCCCTCTGCTGCTTCTCTCTCAGGAAAAGGATTCCTACTCAGCTGTGTGCTCCAGAGGTCCATCCTCAGGGCACAGGACACCTACTGCCACATGCTTGTGTCTGCTATCTAACCTGCAGCCGCTTCTCCTGGTCGGCCCTCATCGTGCTGGGGCGGGTGACTTAGAGACCGTGCTGCTGCCACAGCTTTGTTGGGACTGTTGGTGGCCGCACCCAGCTGCATGGCTGAGGGCATGCACTGCAAAAGGCTCTCGGGCTCAGGAGGCCAGGGCAGCCCTGAGGTGGGTAGAGACATAAGTCTCGGGATGCTACCCCAAGAGAGGAAGAGTCCTCTGCCAAGGACAGGCATTTGCCCTCTTTCTCTGGCTACAGATGCCAGGTGCTTGGGCAGAGGCCCTTGTCCTTGCCAACTCAGCCAGCTCCCAGGCGACTGTCACACCCCTGCCAGGAAGAGCCTACATCCCACCACAAGTTCTGCCCCTGGCCTCTGCAGATGGAGCAGGAGACACTGAGGAGACAGGGGGATGTAGCGAGGCTGGGGGCTGAGAAGCAGCTGCTGGGCCGATCCCTGAGCAGCCTGCACCAGGAGGTGGATGGGCCCTGCAGCAGGGCCAGTGGCTGCAGGTGACCTGAGCCAGTAAGTTCTGTGCTCTACAACCTTGAACTTGAGGTGGGCTCAGGTGGTGTGGTCCTAGAGGGGTGGGCCCACATGCCACTCATGTATGCTTGAGCATGGGTGCATACAGAAAGAGAGAGACAGAGAGAGAGAGAGAGAGAGAGAGAGAGAGAGAGAGAGAGAGAGAGAGAGAGGCGTGTTTGGATTGGCCAACGGCTGTGAAGGGTGCAGAGACAAGATCCAGTTGGCAGTGGGGTCCACCAGAGGTCCTACCTAGGTCTCAGGCAGAACTGGACCCAAGACTTGGGCCCCACCAGCTCTGGTTGGTTCTCTGCAGGGCTCCTGTCCTGATACAGTACCGTCCTTTAGAAGTGGTGGGACTGGCAGAGCCCTTACAAGCCAGGCCTGACTGCTGAGCAGTACCAGGAACAGAAGGGGGATACAGGCCTGACACCAACCTGTGCTTCTCAGAGGCTTGTTTTCCCTTCCACCATAGAACACCTCCCAACCTAGTCAAGGACCTTCAGAGGAGGGGGGCAAGCATCAATCTTCGGTGTCCTTGGAACCCTGACCCTGGCCTAGGGGAACCTGGGATTCTGTTCAAACAGATTTAAGGCCCACCCAAGGGGCCTGTGGCTTGGCCTAGACCCAAGACACATGGGCAGAATGCGTGTGCCAGCCACAGGTCTGCTGTTAGTCCTGGGCCAAGGCCAGCATTTGAGCAGAGGATTATGGGACCAAAACAGGAAGGGGAGCCCCAAGTGTGGGACGCCTCAGTAGGCCTGGCTGCAGGATCCCAGGCAGCAAGGTGCCTGCATTTCTCACTCCAGGCCCAGATGACGGAGCTGGAGCAGGTCCACACCCAGCAGCTCCGAGACCTGGCTTCTCAGCACCAGAGGGACCTAGCTACAGAGGCCAAGAAGCTCCACAGAGCCCAGCTGGAGGCCACACAAGCCCTGGAGTCCCATGAGCACACCCCCCAGCATCGAGTGAAGGCGTTAGAGAAACGGGTAGGGCCAGGAACCCAGATCCCTTGGGTGGTGCCTCATGAGGGGAGGGGAGGCCCATGTTTCCACAGCTGTCCCTGAAGGGGTGACCACAGGGCCTCTCTTGAGAGTCCTCTAGCTCCCAGCATGCTCAGTATACCCTTTCATGGGCACAGCGCCAACTCTGGACCTCCCCTGTCCTGCCTTGAAGTGGGTAGTGAGGACAGTTCCCGCTAGAGATGGCTGTGCCTCTGGCCAATTGTCATGTTGTCTGTCTGTGATGCACAGTTGAGTAGTGGCGGTCCCAGCCTGTCCTTTAGAGTCACAGGAAAGTGTCAGCACACAGGGGCAGCTTAGTGGGTGAGGAAGTACAGCCGAGGGTAGAGCCTTGGGTGTGTGCATATAGCACACCCACATGTATGTACACAGGACCGCTTGCACACACACACACACACACACACACACACACACACACACACACACACACACACACACACACACACACACACTGAGAACTGCTGGGCTGCCAGAACCTTAAAGCCATCTGATCAAAGCCTTCATTTTACAGTCAAGGAAACCAAGACCAAGACCGGACAGGTGAAGCGACAACCCAGTGTTCCCTGTCCCACCAGCAGCACTTACTTTAACCTGTCGTTCTGAGTGTGTTCCTAGCCTGAAAAGAAAGGCATCCCTTCTCTGTGGGCTGATAGCCGCCTCTGTCCCTAGAATGCTCACGGCTGGATGGTCCTGACAGGGGCCTGCACTCCTCCAGCTGCTGCTGAATCTGCCTTTCCACCTGCTGTTTCTCTTCCACACACTCTCTCCCCTTAGGACTCCCTAAACCCTTCCTGACAGTCATGGCCCTGTTCCTGAGGTCCCTCCCCACCTGACTGAGCCCCTAACATGTCCCCAGGTGGTGAGCCTGAAGGAGCAGCTGGAACAGGAAGTGCAGCAGCAGCAACAGGCTCACCTTGGCTAGGCCTTCTGGGCCAGGCAGACCCCACCCTCGGCCCCGAGGCCTGGGCGCCCGCCGCCCTCACCAGCCAGGGAGGAAAGTGGAGCTGTGCAGTCCATACCAGAGGGGCCAAGCGCTACAAGCATAGGCGTGTTGTTGGGAGAGGCCATTCACATGAGGGCCATCAACCCGGAGTGCACCGCTGGCTCCTCAATGGTGGGCCCAGGTCTGGGGCCCCAGACCTGCCATGGGTCCTCAGCCTCTGTCTGGGCTGGACCACCTTGCCAGCCACTGCTCTCTGACACCGTCTCCCGCTGCAGGGTGCAGGAGCACCAGCCCCTCAGCCCACACAGGGCCTGGTGTTCCATTTCCAGTTTCATGGCTCTGCTTTGGCCAGACCCTGGTGGCCAGGCCCCATCAGACCAGCTCTCGAACCACAGGCAGCATTCCGTGCCCTGCTCTGTAAACACGGGGAAACACATGGAAAACATTTCCACCAGCCAGAGCCAAAAATACAATGTCCTGCAAGGCCAGCCACCACACCCCACGTCCAGAGGCCGAGGAACTTTCTGCATCCGGGAACTGCCAACTGGTCACAGTGGCAGGTGCCTGAAAATGACTCAGATGCAAGTCATGGGCACAGGGAGCTTTGGAGTGGAGATCTGGAGTTCTTTCAGAGCCTCCTGCTTTGTCCACCATAACCACTGGGAAGTGCCCAGGGGAATCCTGCCTACCTTGGGTGCTACAGAGACCAAGGCCACTATCTCGCCAGGACCTACCTCCAGCTCATCTGTTGGCACTTGTACAGCTCATTAGCACTGGTCAGAGTGACTTGTCTTCCTTTATAAACACCCTCTTTAGCATTGTAAGTGGCTCATTTCTGGATCTCCAGGGAAATTGGCTGCCCTGTGGGCTGTGCTTCTGCCAGGGTCCTTAGAAACATCCTCAAGAACACTGGCATGGGGCAGGAAGGGCCAGAATCTCCTGGAGCACATCCAATCCCAGTCACCCAGTAGTGATGGTCAACGTGTCTGTCTACTTCAAGGTCATTGGAGACTTAAAGTTGGCTCTCCGGTCATACCTTGGGCTGAACTTCATGATCTAATGCTGCAGACCCTACGAGATCAAGGCAGGCAGATAGGCTGCATTCTGACTCTCAGCTCCACTCAGTCACTGGCCATGGTGTCAAGAAAGATCTTAAAGTTCAGCCCGTGCTCCAACAAGGGGAAGAGCACAGAGACCCATCGGCAATGGTTGCCCTGACAGAGAAGGGGTCCGTGGTAGCAATGGGTGCTCGGATATGTGCCCACCTACAGTGGCCAGGTACCAGTAAACATTGAGCCCCATAGAGGAGAGCAGATGTCCTGTCTCATTGAGGACAGTGTCCAGCAAAAAGGAAATATGGGCCATTAGGAGACAGCGTCTGGCCCTCCCAGCCTGGGACTTTGTAGTCAGCCCCCACCTTCCTCCTCCTCTGGTCTGGTCTGGGATGGAGCTTCCATATTGCACCTGTCCAAAATCCCGAGGCAGCCCACAGAGGGAAGGGATGGAAGTTCCAGAGGCCAAGGCTGTGTGGCCCCTCTAGATCTCCTTCAGCTTCATGTGTCCCCATGTGCAGTGTCCATGCCTTCCTCTTGTCACTCTGAGATCACTGGTGTCCCGGGAAGCTGCCAGCTCAGGGGGTGCCCTGAAGATATGCCTGGATGGGCAGGGATGCCTTTCAGCTGTCAGGGGGCTGTAGATTTCTCAGCATCAACATGAAAGCCACCGGGTCTGAGCAGCACGCTCCCTTGTGATTTGGGGACCCTCTTTATACTGGCTATACAGGAAAAACATTCAAAGTACCAGTGTTGGCTCAGATTTTCATATTTTAAGAAGTAGTTAAATCCATATATGAGGTACTCTTTTTACTTGTTCAACATAATGGGATATATTTTTAAAAAAGATGTTTCTAATGGAATACACTGTATTTTGCTAAGCATTTCCAGCAGCGTGTCCACCTTGGTACATATTAGAGTCTGGTGATCACTGCCCCAGGTGGGTTGGGAGATCTCACAAGAGCACTTTAGGGACCTGGTTTGAGGGTGATGAAGCCTCGTATCTGGACCAAGACCGGACGAGTGACTGTTGGCAGCAGTGGATCAGGCCTAGGGATTCACAGCCCAGACCACAGATCACCCCATGCTGGCCTGGCCTCAACCTGCCGGCCCAATAGGTCTGTAAGCACAGGTATGCAAGGTAGAGGCCAGAATCATGCCCCTCAGTGGAGGAGATCAGGGAACTGGGCGAGCCATTCAGTCTGTGCAGGATGGGGCAAGAGTCTGGTTTCCTATTTGGAAGAGAAAGGGCCTGATGCTCCACAGCGAGCCACCACTCTCTAGGCTGGGATTGCTCAGCTCCACTCCCTCAAACTCAGGAAAGTGTGCAGCTTCTTCCCTTGTCTGGCCCAACCTCGGGTTCCTGACCTCTAAGAGGCCCAGTGGGTCCCAGCGTCCATTTGAGATATGCCAGCCTCAGAGGTGAGCCTTAGCTCTGTCCCTGTTGAACAAGCTGAAAGTCTCCCTGGATGTCCATGTCCCAGTCCTTCAGGGATGGACCTGCAAGTCGCCTCTCATAGCCTGCAGCGGCATCCACATCGTCAGGACACAGTAGGCCCCACGTGCAGCTCCTCAAGTAGCATGGGAGCCTCCAAAGACTGACCCTTGCCTGACCACTCCTCCAGGGGCCAGGGAGTGCAAAGCACAGAGGGGCATCTCCCAGGGCTTCTAATCACCAGGACATCCACAGGCAGCACAAAGCAGGCAATGGGCCGCTTCCTATTACACAGAACACAAACCCCCACAGATGCACACCATCAGGTGACTTCTAGTGAGAGATTCGGAATGTACGGGGGTATTGATGGCCCATCACACCTCTGAGCAGAGAGTTCTGGTCAGGCCTTGGGTGCCCTGGTCTGGGGCCACCAGTCTTTCCAGGTCTCTCAGTTCACTGCAGGGAATGGACAAATGGAGGAGGAGAGGCCAGGCCCAGGGAAAGCTGGGAGAAGGGGCCACACTGAACGCCAGATGCTGGCTGAAGAGGGAAACAGAACTGCCCACTTTGACTGGCTAGAGCAGGAAAGGACCAGCTGGAACCAGCCTGTGCTGCTTACTGGGGGCTTCTAAAACATTAATATCTTTCAAATACACCATGCATCACTGAATGACAGAGACACCTTGGGAAATGTCCTTCGGCAGTTTGGTCACTGCAGAACACCGTAGAATCTACTACACAAACCAAGACAGCTGTGACATCCCTGAGCAATCTACCCTTCGGGGGCCACCATGCAAGAAAGAACGTCTGGGGGCTGGGGAGATGAGAGCTCGCTGTGTCGGCACAAGGACATGAGCTGCATCTCCAGTGCCTCAGAGTGTGGCTGCACACGCCTGTCGTGGGGAGGAGAAAGGATCCTCGGGACTCACTGGTCAGACACTCTTACTGAACAAACATCACGAGCTCCAGGTTCAGAGAGAGAGCCCGGCTCAGGGAGATCTAGCAGAAGAGCCATAGAGGACTCCTGACGTGCTCCTCTGGCTCCCATGGGGCAGGGGCATCTGCACACACATGCCACATACTGCATACCCACACATCAAAAGAGAAAAAGAAGAAAAGGAAGGAGAGGCATCTAGCATGAGACAGGTCAAGATCATAACACCGGGCTGGAGAGATGGCTCAGCGGCTAAGGCACTTGCCTCCAGTGCCTAAGGCCCTGGGTTCAATTCCCCAGGACCCACATAAACCAGACCCACAAGGTGGTGGCCCTGGTGCTCGCTCTGGTGCTCTCTCTCTCTCTCTCTCTCTCTCTCTCTCTCTCTCTCTCTCTCTCTCTCTCTCTCTCTCTCTCTGTATCTCTCTTCTTGAAAATGAATAAATAAAATATTTTTTAAAAAAAGATCATAACACCACCCGTGATCCAAGGCCCATAGAGGCAGAGGACACACTGAGCCTGGGCCTTTAACATGACATGATGTGATTAGTGTTGCCCATGTCTTTAAAATGCCCCAGAAGCATAGCTTATCTGCTGTGGGACCTGGGGCTCCTGCATGGCCTTCCCGTGGGCTCCAGGAAGCAGGGATGGCGCTGTCTCTGCAGGACATAAAGCTCTGGGCCCCAGGTGGAGCCTAGACTAGCACGTGCATGCTGTGTCCAGGCATCCTGCACTTCAGGTGGCCTTGGAGCCTCGGAAGGGCAATCTCTGCCTCAACACTCACTCACGGACAGAGGGAGCAGACCAAGGGCCCTCAGGGACACTGCACCTATACATAGTCTCCAGTTCATGCTAAACAAAGCAAGGGTGGTGTACATACCAAGAACAAGCAGCTTCAGTCGCAGAAGTCCCGTCATGGACGTTGTGCAGAGACTGAGGACACATGGTGTGTGTGTCCCTCCCCTCTGCCTCACAGGGCAGTGGCCAAGTGGGCCGCCTAAGGCACTTCTCCTTAGGAGCTGGACCCCACCTTGCTGGGCCTTACGCCTTCCCACTCCATCCTAGAGCTGGAGAAGACTCACGGGGGCCAGGGCTTCTGCTTGTGCCCACTTGGCAGCATAGAATGCTAGAGGGGAGGGAGGGCAATATACTCCTCCAGTCACCAGAGAACAGAAGAAGAAAAGATGGGGTAGACTGAAGACCAGGCCTGCCCTGTGGGACCAGTGGGCCAGCCTGATCCACCCCCACCGGGCAGAGAAGGGAGAAGGCTCCTGACTTGACCTTCTTGGACCCCCTCCTCCAGCCTGGACATCCTGTGGTGCTCTGGATCTCCCCCATCTGAATGCCATACACACTCAGGCCCTAAATTAAAGTGTCACAGGCCTGTTGGGGAGCTCGGGTTTCCTGCCGCAGAACGTGAGCTCACTTGATAAAATGATTTTGGTTTGATAAATGTGGACTTTCTGTGGCAGAAACAATGGCACCCTTGAGTCCAGAGGGGAACCTAAAACAGCACATTGCTGAAAAGCATTTCCTGATAATATTTTTAGCACCTGAAAAACACATTTTTCTCTCTCTTTTTTTTTTTTTTTTTGCCTGTGGGGTTGCATTTTTTCCCTTTTAGTGAAATGCAATGCCCAGCAGTGGGGCCTGTGTTAACCCCCAGCCTCCCAGGCCTGCTGAAAATCTGCACAGGGCATCACTCAGCTGGGGATGGTCAGCAAGGCAGGGAGGACATCAGCGTAGCCACGCTCCATGAAGATGGACAAGGCCTCTTGCTCGACCCACCCACAGGCCCAGCTCTGAGATAGGTCTGTGCCCCAATACCCCACAACTGCTCAGAGGGCTCCAGTAGGCAGCTGTCAGGACCCTCTGCCCAGGCCCACCACAATCTTCACTCCAGGCATTGATTAAGCACCACTGTGTGCAAGCCTAGCCCCAGAGGTTCCCAGGTAGAGCCAAACCCAATCCAGAAATGGGCCTTTACTGAGTTCCCTTGAGGCATGGTGCTGAGGAGAAGAGTGGAAGGTCTGAGGGGCAACTGTGGCTGGGGAAATCTGCGTATGAGTGTACAGGGTGGAGAGGACAGAGTGGGAGTGGTGCTGAGCCCCAGTGGGTACTGCATGGGGAGGAAGGCATCATGTCCTCAAAGCTGCCTCCCCTGAAGTTGGTGCTGACAACCTAGACTTTCACCTGGGACAGTGAACAACTGAGGAGGCCAGGGTTCAAGCCACCTCACCTAGGGTAGAGTTTGCAGAGAGAGGGGGGGGGAGACTGAAAGCATGTGCTCCTGGGTCCCACATGGTGACCAAGCCTGGTGACCAAGCCTGCTGACCTGTGCAGTTTGGTGAGGAGCCCCAGAGCAGCCCTTCCTGATCCCCACTTGACCCTTGTAGTGCTCTCTAGGCGCTCAAAGTCAGGAGTCTGACCCCAAGGCTTACCCTCCATAACTAACTGGGGGGAAGAGCCCCTCATCTCCCCAGCCTCAGTGTGCCTCTCCGTAAAAGACGATCACGACACCGAGCCAGGTGCCAGGCACAAGATCTAAGGAGGTGCTCCTCTCAGGGTCCTGCCAGTGCAGGGCGGCCAGCACATCCTTAAATCCAGTAATGACATCAAAGCTAAGGATTGGTCATAGTGGTGAGGCTGCCAAGCAGGGAAACGGACAGGACACAAGGGTGCTCTCCATTGTGCCTTTGAAATGTTGAAAGTTCCTTGCTCTGACTGTAACCCAACAAGTGTTTGCAGGAAAATTTCAGGAAATGCAGAAAAGCCCAGCAAACCTAAAACCACCCTGAGCCTTAGTGGTGGCTGCTGGTCCTGTCCTGCCTTGTCTGCTTCTCTTTGAGGAGTGCCCTCCTGTCTTTAGGGATCCCAGGCTTGTCTGGTAGTCACATGTCACCAGCACCAGGATCTGGAACTAGATAGGGTAGTTGCCATTTCTGGCCACAGAACTTCCCACCCTGCAATGGGCTTGCAGAGACAGAGGTGAACCAGACTGGGCCCCTACAGAAGTTTAGAGACTTGCTGAGCAATGTTCATGAGCAGGCAGAAGGGCTGAGACACCACAGGCTGGAGACCCTGGCTGGGGTCCTGCCACCTCCTGCCAGGTCCAGTTGCAGCTACCCACTCACCCCCAAGGCCTGCGTGACTGGGCTCCCCCACGAAAAGGTCTGACCCAGGGTTCGCCCTCAGACCCTGAGATAGGCTTCCCGGGGCAGCAGAAACCAACTCTCCATTAGGGTGGTGGTGGGATGCACTGGCCGGACGGAGACCCGAGGGCAGCCTTGACGCCAGGCACATTTCAGGACGTGCCACCCTCATCTGGCTCCTGCCCAACGCCAGGAAGGTCCAGGGGCGACCGGGCCCCGGGTGGGCCTCCCGAGCGGACCCAGGGGCCGGGGCCGCGCCCTCGGGAGGGGCCGGGCGCTTTCAGGGCCCCGGATTTGCATGGTCCCGCCCCGGCCCGCCCGCGCCAGCCATTTAAACCTCGGCCCGGGTGGGCCTCCCGCTCCGGCCGGTGGGGAGAGCGCAGCGCCGGGCGCCGGGCGCGGGACGCGGCGCGCAGAGCCCACGGACGCGGGCGCCGGCCCTGCGGGGGGCCGCGGAGCCCGCGATGCGGAGAGGCGCCGCCTGGGCGCTGCTGCTGGCGGCGGCGCTGGGGCTCGGGGCGCGCGCGGGGCGCGGGGCGGTGGCCCTCGCCGACTTGTACCCGTTCGGCGCGGGGCCCGGCGACGCCGTCACCCCGAAGCAGGACGACGGCGGCTCGGGGCTGCGGCCCCTCTCGGTGCCTTTTCCGTTCTTTGGCGCCGAGCACTCCGGACTCTACGTGAGTAAACCGAGCCCGGGGACTCCGGGGGGGCGCAGCCGCCCGCCGCCGCCGCCAGCGACTTGGCACCGCGGCGGCCAGAGGTGGATTGAGGACAGCGGCCGGAGAGGCGGGGCGGCGCGGCGCGGCTCCTGCCTGGCCGGCTCGGGCCTTGGCCCTCGACGCCCGGCGGGGACCCCTGTCCTGCGCGTGGCAGCGGGCGCGGGACCTCTGGCCACTTTCCCGAGTGGGCACCTGGCCTGTGAAGGTCGCCGCCCTCTTCCCACCACTTGTGCCTCGCCTCCTCCAGGGGACACCCAAGGCCTAGGGCCAGGACACGGCCTGCTTCTTGGCAGGCCTGCGTGGGCTGGCAGCTAGGGGCAGTGTGGGGGGAATTATCCATCCATCCAGGTATGGACCCTCAGGGGGAGCTTCTGCCCTCCGCCCACAAGTTCGGAAAGAGCCAGAGGGAATGACAAGCCCGAGGGCTGTGCTGTCCCCCGGGGTCTGACACCAGCCAGTCATTGAGGGCAGCCCAGAGGATGAGGGGTGACCACTTTGCAGCAGTGCCCAGTCACCTGCTGCCTTGCCCAAAGCTTGTCTGGAATCATCAGGGCCTGACACCATCTGCCCAGCCACAGTCTACTACATCCAACACCACCACCATCAGCTCTGTCACCACGGCTCCTGACACTGCCCCTCCCCCACCATCATGACCATCCGTCACCACATTTGCTCTAGATTGTTGCTGTGCTCCTAAGCATCACGGTCTTTGGGCCTGTCCATCACCAGCACAACCTCCAACACTCAAGAACCCCATACCATCCACCACTGTGGACACTCCACAGCCTGATGGCTGGCTTCCTATGCCCACTCAGGATGACCTTCTCTGTTGGTAACAGTGTCTGATGGTGACGGTGGGAGGGTGGGGGGGTAGCTAATCCTGAAAGTCCCTCTGGCCTAGTACTTGGCAGAGGAGCTGGGTGGGTTCGTGCAAGTATGAAGTGAGCAGGCAGGGCTGTGCCCAGGCTCTGCCCACCAGGGAAGAGTCCTGTACATCTCAGGATGGGGAAACCCATCCTAACAGTTCTGTCAATATGTCCCTTAAGCATTTGGGCCAGGCTCAACTTTCCTTCCAAGTCACAGGTGAAAATATTATTAAAATGGTTGACCCTTTTAGCAGCCTCACCAAAAAACAGCTACCTTTGCCAAAACAATTGGAGACACAGTTCTCAAGTGGAAAGATAGGCTAGCAAAACTGCTTCATAAACCAGAGAGATGGCTCAGCAGTTAAAGGTGCTTGTTTGCAAAGCCTGCCAGTCTAGGTTTGATTCCTCACTACCCGCATAAAGCCAGATGCACAGAGTGGTGCATGCATCTGGATTTTATTTGCAGTGGCATGAGGCTCTGGCACACCCATGCACTCAATCTTAATCAATCCCCCCCCATCCCGGGTGTGATAGAAAGAAGGAAGCACTGACTCTAGAGCAGGGCTTTACTGAATGTCCCTGCCCTGTCCTTGTCCAGCTCCATACAGCCACCAAGGCATGGCTTTGGCAGCTGCTCGCCTCTGCCCCATGGCTTGGCCATGAATAAATATGCCTAAAAGACTCCTCATGGCCAAGCCCTGACTCTGTGCTTCTTGATGTGTGGCTCAGGTACTCATTTGTCTACTTGACGAGGGTATGCAAGGCCCTGAGACCAGAGACAGGGGGAGAGGGAACATGTGTAGGGATGGATATAGCAGACAGCCAGAGCAGGAATAACTTCATGCTCTGATTTCCTGTAAAATCTCCAGCAGAACACCCTGATGATTTTGATCTTGATTCCCTTTCTGTTTATGAGCCAAAAGGTGTGGGATTGATCTTTTTCTATCTAGTCTGGCCATCCCTTCTTTTTAACTGGAGTGTTTATACCATTTACATTTAGTGTGGTTATCAAAATGGCTAGATTTTAACTTCCTAGCTTCCTGTTGACATTTGTTCTGTATTTACATATTCCAGAATTTAAAACTAATGGTTTCATGTTATCTCTATTATTGACTTATTAGTACACCTTTTGCATTATTTTTAATGCTGTCTCTAGGTTTGAAATACTGTCTTAACTGCACAGTCTACCTTCAAATACTATAATCCAAACACAGGGTCAGAACCTTATAGTGGCATACATCTGTTTTCTCCTTCTGGTCTTCATGATGGTATGACTTCACAGTCGTTATAACCCAAATAATATAGTGCTAATACTTTTGTTGTAAACAGCCAATTCTCATTTAACAATTAGAGTCATATATTTACCCACTTTGCCATTTCCATTTCTTATGTAGACTTAGCTTCTCATTTCATATTCTTCTCCTAATCATCATTATAGCTTTTTCAAGGCAGACTGAACTGGGACTCTCTCTGTAACCCCAGGTTAGCCTCGAATTTACAGTGATCCTCCTGCCTCTGCCTCCTGAGTGCTGGGATTAAAGGCTTGCACCACCACAACCAGCTTCCTAGGACATTTCTTGTAATGCAGACCCAATGGGAATGTTATTTTACCTGAAAATGTCTTTGCTTGCTTTCACTTTTGAAAGCTATTTCATCAGGGTAGGTGTGGGATTCTGTATTGAACATCAGCATTTTGTAAAGGGGCTGCTCCGTTGTCTTTGAATTTGCATGGCTCCTAATGAAAAGTCACATGCCTCTCGTTCCTTTGGGCATAATGCATCATTTTCCCTCTGACTGCTTTTGAGATATTCTTTTTAATCCTGCTTTCAGCAGTTTGATTCTTGGGTGCATAATCGCAGTATTTTAAAAATATTTCTTCTGCCCAAGATTCATAAAGATTTATGATTTGATGGGATGTAGTTTTCAAGACATTTGAGAAACTTTTTTTCTCCTGTTCTCTGCCCCTCTCATATTAAGACATAAATGTTAAATATGTTGAACTGCTTACAGTTGTTCATGGGCTCAGAATGAAACTGTGTTCATTTTTTTCTGGTTAAGTTCTTTTTCTCTGTGCCCTTCATTTTGGATGTTTCTATGGTGTGTTTTTTATTTCACTGGCACTGTGTTCTTCAGTGTCTCATCCATCAATCCTATTCAGTGGTCTTTGTTTTTGTTTTTGCTTTCAACTCTGGTAATTAAACGTAGGGCTTTGAGCATGCTGGGCAAGTGCTTTACCACTGACTGCTTCCTCAGTCTTTGGTTTTTCAAGACAGGGTGTCACTATGTAGGTAGGTTAGCCTTGAACTTGCAGTCTTCTTGCCTCAACCTCCCCAGTGCTGGGATTACAGGCATGTGACACTCTGCCTGGTCAGCTTTTCTTTTAAACTCAAAGGTTTATTGTAGGTATATGTGGTATACATGTATGCATAAATACATGTATGTATGCATGTTTATATGCACATAGGCATAGGTTGCAGGTGCACATTGCAAACCAGAGGTTGATGTTGGGTGTCTCCCTCCATCGTCCTCCACTTCTTTACTGAAATAATGTCTTACTTGAACCCAGAGCTCTCCAATTTGGCTAGTTTAGCTTTTCAGTTCACCTCAGGGATACTATGTCTCCACCTCCCTAGCACTGGAATTACAGGCAGACCACCATCCCACTGGGCATTTAATGGGTGCTGGGGATCCTCACACCTGTACAGTGAGCACTTTATCCACTGAGCCATTTCCCCAGTCCCTCAAATTAGTTTTATTGGTATCTTTTCTGCATTTTCCTTTTCTTTTCTTGATGTTTTCTTTTATATTCTGAGTACATTTTTAAAAGTTGCTCTAATACTATTTTCTACTAATTTTAATAAATAATTGTAATAAAGTACTGTGGCCGTATACATGTAAACTACATTTAAAGGAATGGTAAGCAGACACCAAGTTGTGTTTCTCCATAGTATGTGTCAGTGACTCCAGAGCTGTTGAAGGAGTGAGTAAACAGACAGAATATGCGAGCCTCTGTATTGGAGATGAAAGTTGCAGATACAGAGAGGAAGAAGCACCAGATGAAATGTGCCTTTGTGTTGGGTTGGAAATTGGACTTAGCATTTTAAACTCAGTACAGGGCTGGAGAGATGGCTCAATGGCTAAAGGCAATTGTTTGCAAAGCCTGCTGGCCTGGGTTTGATTCCCCAGAACTCACGTGAAGCAGCAAGAGGCCCTGGCACACCTTTTCTCTTGTCAATCTCAAATAAATAAAATAAAATAAAATATTAAAAAATAAACTTTCCTGGCATAGTGGTGCATGCCTTTCATCCCAGCACTCAGGAGGCAGAGGTAGGAGGATTGTCGTGAGTTTGAGGCCACTCTGAGACTACATACATAATTCCAGGTCAGCCTGGACTAGAGCAAGACCCTACCTCAAAAACAAAAATAAACTCAGTGCATATTTATGTATGACAGGTGGATATATGTGTGTAGCTATGTACATATGCATACACAGTTATACTAATGATGGACATCCTAGCAAAAGTGGTCTCCTGGGATTATAGTGGAGCTGGGAAATTCCCATCACCTAGCACCATTGATGCCATCAGTGTTAGTGTAACACATTACTGGTGTGTTTGTTTGTGTGATGTTTGTGTGAAAACTGCACTGCTAGTAATATAAAATATAAAAGTGCAGTGTGCACAATTACATACAGCGCATAGTACTTGGCAGTGATAACCAGCAACTATGGTTTCTGTATCTGTTGCTGTGCTGTACTCTGTGCAGTTGTTTGTTGGCTTTGAGGTAGAGTCTCACTCCGGCCAAGGCTGGCCTGAAACTCACCCTGTAGACCCAGGCTGGCCTAAGTCTCCTGAGTGCCGCTATGCACAGCTACGAACCCTGTCCACTTATTAAAGTTACCACAAAGCTATGTGCCATGTTGGGCTAGTGGCATCCTGTGCATCTCCTGTTCACAAGGACCTTCACTACCTAGCTTTGTGTGAAGGCTCACTGTGATGCTTGCTCAATGACAAACTTGTCTGAGGTCGTGTTTCTCAGAATCTCTCTCTCCCTGCGTCCTATGACTGCGCTGCGTCGCTCTGTCCAGAGAGAAATGGATGCAATGACATCCAAAGCTGGGACACTTTAGTGCCTGGATCTCCACTGAGACACCAGTTTCTTCTGAGGAGAGCCGTGCTGTTGTTCAGGGATTCTGATTTGCAGCAGAAAAGTACATCAGGTGTTACCAAGTATTAGGAAGGATGAAAGGATGTCAGGACACAGGATACTGGAAAGTGCACCCAGTGATTGTGTCTGCAACTATTTGAACGGTAATGATAGAAAAAAGTCATGATAGAAAAAGGATTTATTCTGGATGTGGTGGCTCATGCCTTTAATCCCAGCACTTGGGAGGCAGAAGTAGGAGGATCACTGTGAGTTCGAGGCCAGCCTGGGACTACAGAGTAAGTTCCAATTCAGCCTGGGCTAGAGTGAGACCCTACCTCAAAAAAGAAAAGCAAGATTTTACCTGTTAAATAAAGGTGGAATCAAGGCGCTTACACCTATGTAAACAGATAAGTGACTAAGCATAAACAAGAGAGATAATAGTGTGGCCAGCACTGAATCAGCATTTCCTGCTTACACAAGAGAAAGTCCTTGATCCTGGGAAATACACAGTACAATGCTTATATTCTCAAGAAGCTCTACTTATGGAGGGGCAAGAATGGTGATGCAGAGCAGGATGGGTAGGAGGAAGAATATATAGGAGTGCCTTGCGGTTTCTGTAACTCCCGTCAAATATAGTTACCAGCTCAAAGGCCCTAGCAAGTGCCATACGCCTTCTGTTGGGACCCCCCACCATTTCACACGCACAAGCCTGGACCCCCGCAACTAAGGTGTCCTCACTCTTTGGAACTCCTTGGCAGGTAAGTGATCAGCTTGCAAACTGTGTCCTATCAGACAGCTTACAGTAGGCACCTGCTATATCTACCCATCATCAATTAGCATTTTTATTTCTTTTTTTAGGGGAGGGGAGGGGAGGGGAGGAGAGGAGAGAGACTACCCATCATCAGTTGATTCCCTAATCATTTATTCGTTTTATTCTTGCCAAGACCTCCACTGCACTCACGCTCTAAGCCGCAGCAATGAATTCTATTTTACTTTTAACTTATGAGCCATCTTCCCAGCCCTTATTTTAATGTTAAAATCACATCTTTCCACTACAGGCCAGTAAGAGTAGCTCTTGGGGGAGGGGCGCATAAGGCCCCCCTCCTCTCTGAGGAGCTGTAGAGTTCATAGGCACTGCAGCACAGAGGGAAGTTTTAACGTGGTATCGCCACTTACAAGAAGCTCGTGCTCCTGCAAATACCTCACCCAGGGTCCTGTAAGCAACCCCAATAAAACTCACTGGGTCACAGACAGGAAAGAAGGAAGGAAGGAAGAGAGAGAAGTTAGGAAAGGAGGGGGAGGAAAAAGGAAAGGAAAGACGTGAAAGTAGAAGAAAGACTAGTTGGGAAGAGGAAGGGGGCAAGAGAAGACGAGGGAGGGTGGCTAGGATCAAAATACATTAGATACATGTATAAAAATGCTGTGATGAAACCCATTCTGTTTAATTAGCATATGCTAATTAAAACATTGCTTCTGTCCAGTATGCTTCTAAGCATCCAGAACAGAACTGGGTCCACTCAGTAAATACTTGTTAATTCTCTTATCATTGGATGTGATATTCATAATTTCATCACCCAGAAATACATGCTTTGAATACTTTGGCAATTTCTTTGTGATCTGTTTTCAAGTTATTTAGACATTTTTCAAAACGAACCTGGGGTTACCACCATCTCAGACAGATTTCTATTATTGTACATTTCAGTGTTGCCTGTGCCTTAAATTTGTTCCGATACGCTTTTAGCAAACACGTGCCCTATACGCATTAAGCCGTCTCTCCAGCCCAATGATGTGCTTTGTAATGACAATATAATGATCCCTTCCATAGCCACACTGGAACTGACCTGACCGGTCACTAGCTATTGACTTGTGCATGGGTTCAGTGTCTCCTTGAACTAGTGGCGCTGTGGCACCCTTCCTAGCACAGGCCTCCTCCAAGCCAGCTCTCTGGGTCTGAGACAGGGAACTTGCAAGGGAATTTCTCTACTGTCCCCTGCTACCAAGAAGGCATTTGCATCAGCACCCTGTTCTGAGTAAAGTTGCCTCACACCCCAGCCTGCACTCAGCATGGAAGTGGCCACTCTCCCCTTCTGGCAGAGGTTCAGGACAGTGCACCTCAGAGCAGATGTCCGTGTGGAGCCCCAGGATCCCCTGGGGTGAGTGGGAGGACGGCAAGCTCAGAGGTAGGGTGGGGCCCTGTGTCCCTGGGGGCTGTTCCCAACCTAAGCGCCCATTGCCCATTCTCTTGTCCAACCACCTCCTGCCCTGCAGCTCTAGACATTCATGGGGAGAAGTGACCAGGACAAGCACTCCCGGGCAGCTGGAAGGGCCTATCCCATACGCATCGCTGCTGCTGCCTGCCTCACTGGCAGGGGTGACCTTCCCCATCTGCCTCCACCTCTGGGGTCTTTACCGAGCCTCACATCCATCTGCTGATCTTTACAAAACCACCAGGTCTCTGATGTGACGCATCTGCTCTCTCCAGCCAGTGCCCTGATCCCTTGCCACCTGAGAGCCTCTGCAGGCCCATATAGGATATGAGGAGAGGAAATGGGACAGTATCTAGCCACAGCCCTTCCCCTAAACCTCCACACTGGGGCAGCCCAACCCAAGTGTCTTTAGAAGCTTGTACAGGGCTTGTCAAGGGTCAACCGTAGTCCCTCAGGCCCTGAAACCCAACCTTGGGCAAACATTTCCTGACACCTGCTTTGGCCAGCAGAACCAGAAGTGGGCATAGGATCCCTGAACCCGAACTAGAGGTGGGCATAGGAGCCCTGAAGACCTGTTGAAGGTGAGGCCTGGGAGGAGTTCCCAGAGGTGTGACCACTGTTCCCCGGAGTCCAGTGGCAGGACGATGGCCCCCATGGATGTGTGAGGAATGCATACAGCAGGCATGGCCTGGTGACTCCATCCATGACGTACCAGCTGCAGAGGCTCAGGGAGGCAACAAGTGGCCTCCCCACCTGTGGTATGGGCCAGGCCAGGACTCAGGGTCTCAAGAGAGGCCAAAAGACAGCGGCCTCACCAGTGGTAGACACAAAGGAGGGTTTGCATGTCCAGGCGTGTCCATGGACATCTGAAAGGTTGGGCTCTGGCCCTGCTGACATGAATGAGAAGGGACACCTGGCCAGGTGGGAAGGAGGTGAGGCAAGAGCTGCATCTGCACAGGATGCCATGGGGACAGTTGGGGACAGGATATGAGAAGGAGATTTGCTGGGCACAACACCCAGTCTAGGCTCAGGCCAAAGGCAGATCTTGAAGCAGAGAGGGTGGTCTCGGGGAGACTCCAGCTGTGGACAGAGGGCAGAAGACAGGATGCACCCCTTTCCCTCCTGGGCAAAGGATGGCTCAGATGTCCTTGCTCCTAGACACCATCCTGGCTGTCCCTGAAGGCTGCTCCCTTCCCTCACAGAAGTACTGGAAAGCTCTCTGGTGACTTGTCCCTTCTGCAGTGATTTGTGCAGCTCTGTGACACCTGAGCCTGTAGCAGGGTGCTCACCCAGGGCCAGCCTTCCCTCCAGGGCTGGGAATGAGAGGGCCTCACCCACAACCCTCCCCACCTACTGCCCGGGAAGCCAGCCCCCACTGTGCCTGTGGGAGGAGTCCTAGCTGCCCAGAAAGTGGCCCGGAAATGAAGGATTGTAAAAATAGTTTTCTGGGGAAGAGGGAACTTTGTTCTTTGCTTTTGGGCAAAGGCATCACCCTCTCTGACCTATTTTGCAGTCCTGGGACTGCTTCCCCTGGGCTGCACCCTGCCCAAAGAAGACCTCTGCTAGAGTTCCAGGGTGGACCCAGCACAGCTCATTCCCGACCACACAGGACCTCTCAGAGGTAGTTTCCATGTTCCTGGCTTCAAACAAGTTGGAAATGCCAGCAGCCCTGCCTCTGGCCTTCCTCCCTCCTGAGCCAGCTGAGGGCTGCCTTCCTGTAGGAGAGGGTAAGCGTGTGGACTAGTTCACCCCATCCAGGATGCTCCCACTGTGTTCACAGTCACTGCGGCTTCCTGTGATTTGTGTGCTCCCGAGGAAGCTGGGCAGCTGACCAGGAGTCTTCCTAGGAATCTCAGCCTGCCTGGAGGGGACAGACAGCCTTCTAGAGTCAGGCTCTGGCGAGGAGGCTGCAGCAAGGATAGGAGAAATGCCTAGGGGTAAGGTCTGTCTGCAGTCCGTTCTGCCCACTGAAGATTCCACCAGCAGCCAGCCGAGAAGGCCCTCCTGGGTCCCCTTATCACCTCCCCTGGGCTGTGATGTCCTGGGACAGCCCTGTTTGTCTCAGCAGCAGGTGCTTATCCTGGAGAGAGGAAGATGCTGGAACTGGCCCAAGAGCTGCAAAGGAGACCCAAGAGTGGCCACAGGAAAGCTATGGACGCCTGGACCCCAGAAAAGGGCTGGAGATGCTGCAGTTGCTGAGCCAAGGCCAGGCATGCAGTGGCCCTGTAGATCCCCAGGGAGCATGTCTTTCCTCCTGGTCTGAGCCTCCTGGAACCCCACGCCACCCTGCAAACATCTAGGCTCAAGGTCAGGTTTCTGAGGCACCAATGGCTGACTGGATCCCACCTCTAGAGTCAGGACAGAGATTAAGCCTGATTATGAGTCTAGGAATGGAGCAGGACACAAGTCTCACCCATTCTGTTTTAGGCTCTGTACTTCTTGTTTCATAAAGTGCTCTTGCAAGGACAGAATCAACACAATCTAATTGACACCCACACACACACACACCTTTATTTTATGTGATGAAGTGATTATGTGTGCCTTGTGAAGTTAACCTTCATACATGCTCACCTCTTGTGGGGTAGGACACTCTCAGCAACTATCAAGCCAGCAGTGCCGTACCTCCGCTAGAGATGGGAGCACTCAGAGGACCCTCCACCTGCCTCCCCCATGGTCCATCCCACTCTTTGCTTCTGAGTTTAAAGTTCCCACGTCCACATGAGTGAGACCACATGGTATTTCTCTCTTTGTACCCAGCTTAGTTCACTCAATATAAAGTCCCCTGTTCATCTGTGTTGTTGCAAATAACGACTTCCTACTTTTATGATGGAAAGCATTCCAGGGTGCGTCGTGCGTGGGTGGGTGCCTGCGTGCGCATGTGTGTATGCATCATGTTTTGGTTGCCTATTCACCTGCCAGTGGACACTTAGATCGGTTCCATATCTTGACTATGGCGAATAATTCTTTGGTGAATGCTGGAGATGCAGATGTCTGTGAGACATTGGCCTCAATTCCTGATTACGCACTCAGAAGTCAGATTCTAGGTACATAGCAGCTCGGCAGTTCTGTTTCAAGTTTCTTTTGGATGGGGTTGTTCCTAGTTGTAGGTGGTTTTTTTGAGGGGGGGTTCTCCAGACAGGTCTCTGTGGCACTAGCTGCCCTCAAACTTACAGCAGTCCTCCTGCCTCAGCCTCCTGAGTGCTGGGATTGTGTATTGCTCTTAATGCTTCTATGAACACTTGTGAGTGTGGTTCCTGGCATAGCGTGTGCCCATCATCAGCTCTGTCATAGACAGAAGTATGTGGGAGCACTTGGGCCATGGCCTGGCCAGCATATTACGGATGTGGCGCTGAATGATGCAGCGTTCTCTAAGAAGGCCGAGCAAGTCCTGTGCATAAATTTGTCACTGCTTTTCTTCTTTTGTGAAGTGACTCTCCGTCTTTTCCCTCTTCTTTTTAATGTGTGGGTCTATGTGTATGCATGTGTATATGTGTGGCTATACGTGTATGGTATGTGTATATGTGTGGGTCTATGTGTATGCATGTGTATATGTGTGGCGTCCTTTTATGATGCATTTTCTTGCCTGACTGTTGGCTGAGATCCAGTACCATGTCTTACAGAAATGGCATCAGTGGAACCTTGTTTTACCTAATCTTGAATGACAACACTCTTGATTATTTTGAAAATACCCTTTATAAGATTATAACCCTAGTACTCTGAGATGTCTTATCACTGATTAATTTTATTTTAGATTTATTTATTTATTTATTTATTTGTCATTGAGACAGGATCTCAAGTAGCCCAGGCTGGCCTCAAATTTGCTGTGTATCTGAGACAGGCCTTGAATACCTGATCTTCCTGCCTCTACCTGCTCAGTGCAGGGATTCCAGGTTTGGTCACTACACCTGAGTAGTGACCAAAACATCCACCTGAGTAATCCACCTGAGTTTGTAAGGGCTGAGACTCGTAAGAGCTGGTGAACACCGGAGGCTTTTACTGATGGTACTTCCCCCAAGAGTCCAAATCTTAGTATACCAAAGAATTGGACAAACTTAGATAGAGAGCATTCTCTTTTATCACACACATTATTTATATCAAGGCAAGTTTAGGGGAGTTGGGTGTAGGATTGGGAAGGCAACCCACCACCATGTGGCCTGGGAGATTCACAAGGGAATTGTAAAGACACAGAATCACCAAAAATGTGTACAGAATCGCCAAAAGTGAAGAAACAACACACACAGAGGAAATAATATCTTCCCTCCTTCCCCCCCTCAGATCCTGCCAGTGGCAAGATCAGAGTTGGGGGGGGGGAAGGGAGTCAGACTTACCACCTGGACCCAAGCCTCCAGCAGTCAGGAATGGGCAAAATGGCACCCTCCCAGCTTGAACTTGGATTTCCAAAGTTTTTTCCTTGGAGGAGGGGCCAGGGAGGAGTTTGGCAATGTGACATGAGGTCACTGTCAGAGGATACACCCTGTCTACCGATGAGGGGGAGGGTCTTCCTCCTAACCTCTCACTTGTTGATCTTTATGAAATATCTTCTTCTCTTCTATTAAGATAATTCAGATTTTCTCATTCACTCCATTGGTGGTTTAAATTAATAAAGTTAATTTAATAGTGAATCAATTAATTAGTATCTAATGTAAGTCATAGCTCATATACCTAACTAACTCCCAACGTGGTAATCATGAACAATCATCCTACTCACACATTGTTGGTCAGACTCTATTTGCTAATACTTTAAGTGTTTGGAGACTTTACGTAAGTGAGGCTGGCCATCAGCTCTCAATCCAGGTGCTTCCTTTGTGAGCTGTTCCTGTCACAGTTATGTGAGCCTCATAGAGCGAATTCGTCCATCTGCGATGGCTTCCTCAAGCTAGGTCCCCAGGGATAACATAAAGACCCAGGTGGATCCCACACACAGGAAGTTTGTACTCTCAACATGGTTGCCTGGCTTTTCATCCCTGAGAAGACAATGCCCCATCCTTCAGGGATGAGATCTGCAAGTAATCCAAGGAAATGACCCCTGCCAAGAGAAGGCAGACCTGGCATTCTCTTCCCAGAAAACATGTGCTCAGGTGCTCAAAGCCAGAGCGAGTCCTCTCCCACCAGACCATGTCCTCAGCCCTCTGCATTCTTTGCCAAGAGAAGGTGCTGGAATGTCCCACCACGGTCATGAAGTGGCCCGTTGCCACTTGCCAGCTTCCTGTCTGTACATAGTGAGTCCTTGCTATTAGGAACATTCACATGCAAAGTTGTTACACCTTCCTGGCCATTGTGACGTGACTCTCTTGAGCTGGAGAGATGGTTCAGAGGTTAAAAGCACTTTCTTGCAAATCCTGGCAACCCAAGTTCAATTCCCTGCTACCCACATAAAGCCTGACGCACAAAGTGATGCATGTGTCTGGAGTCCATATGCAATGGAAAGAGGCCCTGGCATGCCTGCTCTCTCCCCCATCAAACACAGGTGCTTAAAAGTAAATAAAAAGTGATCCTCAGCCAGACGTGGTGGCGCACGCCTTTAATCCCAGCACTTGGGAGGCAGAGGTAGGAGGATCGCCGTGAGTTCAAGGCCACCCTGAGACTCCATAGTGAATTCCAGGTCAGCCTGGACTAGAGCGAGACACTACCTCGAAAAGCCAAAAAAAAGTGTTACCTCTAATCCATCTTGCCTTATAGTCTATTTTATCTGCTAATGATGTAACCAGGCCAGCTTTCCTTTGGTTAACATCTAGACACTTATCTTTAAGCCGGGACATTGAATTCATTTTCACTTAATGAGTGACTGATACTGTGTTTCTATCTACCATCTCTTGTGGTTTTTCTTACACATGCTTGATGTGTCTTCCTCTTTAATTTCTTGCCCTGCTTTGTGTTGAGCATTGTAAGTGCTGCATCTTATCAAATGTGTTTACTGTTTTGTGATTACCCCGATGGTACAATGCAGCTTTCAGTTGTCAGTGTTCCTTGATTGGCTCCTTGTACTGCCTGCCCGAAAGATGCCACGACCTAGGAAGACTCAACCTCCCGCGTTCTTTCCCGTCTACATGCTTTCATTGTCATGAATGTGTTTTAAAAGTTACTGTATGTGGGCTGAAGAAGTGGCTTAGCGGTTAAGGTGTTTGCCTGCCACGCAGAAGGATCTGAGTTCAATTCCCCAGTGCCCATGGAAAGCCAGATGCACAAGGGGGTGCATGTGTCTGGAGTTCATTTACAGTGGCTGGAGGCCCTGGCGTGCCCATTCTCTCTCTCTCTCTCTCTCTCTCTCTCTCTCTCTCTCTCTCTCTCTCTCTCTCTCTCTCTCAAATAAATAAATAAAATATTTTTTAAAATTACTATATGTTCATGTATATTTATTTATTTAAGAGAGAGAGAGAAAGAGAAAGAGGCAGAGAGAATGGATGTGTCAGGGCCTCCAGTACTGCAAACGAACTCCAGACACATGTACCACCTTGTGTATCTGGCTTTATGTGGGTACTGGGGTCCTTTTGCTTTGCAGGCAAATGCCTTAACCGCTAAGCTATCTCTCCAGCCCAAGAATTTTAATTCCATAGATTTTTCTACACAGTTTCCTGAGGTGTTACATATTCTTTCTTTCTTTCTTTCTTTCTTTCTTTCTTTTTTCGTTTTTCGAGGTAGGGTCTCACTCTAGTCCAGGCTGATCTGGAATTCACTATGTAGTCTCAGCATGGCCTTGAACTCACAGCAATCCTACCTCTGCCTCCCAAGTGCTGGGATTAAAAGCATGCATCACCACACCTGGCTCTTTATTTGGTCATTTTCCACTTAGTTTATGCTCTAACTTCTTTGTTGAAAAAAGCTATTTATTTGGGGGGCTAGAGAGATGGCTCATCAGTTAAGGCACTTGCCTGCAAAGCCTAACAACCTGGGTTTGATTCCCAAGTACCCACATAAAGCCAGATGCATAAAGTGGCACATGCATCTGGAGTTCATTTGCAGTGGCTGAAAGCCCTAGCATGCCCTCCCTCCCCCCTCCTCTCTATCTCTTTCTGCTTGCAAGTAAATTTAAAAAATAACTATTTATTTGTATGCTCACACACACACACGTGTGTGTGTGAGAGAGAGAGAGAGAAAGAGAGAGAGAGAGAGAGAGAGAGAGAATGTCAGGTGTCAGGATCGCTTGCTGCTGCAAATGAATGCCTGTTTGGATTTACATGGGTGGCTGAGTTTGAACCTGGACCAGCAAACAACAAGGACATTGCCAACAAGTGCCTTTAACGACTAAGCCATCTCCCCAGCCTCTGCTCAAACTCCTTTGTGATGATTAATCTCTGTTGTCAACGTGACAGGATTTAGACGCACCATGGAATCAAATCTCTGATCATGCCTGTGAAGAATTTTTTTTATATATTAGATTAGTTGAAGCGGGACTACAACCCTAACTGTCGGCAGCCCTGTCCTATGGGATGGCTTCCTGGACTATAAAAGAGAGAAAGCTGGACATGCAGCATGGACCACTCTCCACTTCCTCCCGTGGGTTTCTTTCTCTGCCATGATTTCCCCACCAGGAGAGGCTCTGTCCTCTGGAGCTAACCGTAAGCCTAATTAAACTCTTCTGTAAGCTGCTCTGGTCAGGCATTTGTTCACGGCGAAGAGACAGTAAGTGACATCCCTTCTTTACTGCCTGCATTTCCTTCAACTTGAAGTTGACCCATCAGAAACTCCCCGAATGTGGATCTTCTATGTATCAATTGTTTATTTAGATGAATTGCCTCTGGTTTGGCTTCAGTAGTAAAGGTGTTTAGTCTTGCTATAAGGCTTTATGCTGCACTGTTGTCTTTGACACTCTAGGCCTTCCTCTGGCTCCCAGGGTTGTCAGCTGTCAGCACCTGAACACCTTTGACCGCTGTCCATCATCCTTCTCCTTTGAGAATGGCTCCCTGCCATTCACTTCCTACATTTCTAGCCTTGGTTGGATGTGGCTTTTTTTGTTTTGTTTTGTTTTGTTTTTGTTTTTCTAGCCAGTGAGTCCCTGGGATGATTGAATACATCAGCTTCACGTTATTCGTCAGTTCTGGACGAGTCTCCACAGCCTTTGTCTCTTTTCCTTTTGGAGTTCCAAATTACACGCCTGTGTGGTGACGTGCTCATCCTCACACCGCTGCACCTCTCGCTCACCCCTGCCAAGCCCCCTTCCGTTGATCCTTCTTTCCAATTAGTTCCTCTTCTGTTTTGAGGTCATCGTTTTCCCTCCTCTTATGAAGGTTCTGGTTTCTTATAGTATTAAGTAAACACCCAGCTTCAAACTTCGTCGTGTGGATATTCGGTTTTCCTATGCCATTTGTTGAAAAAATGGTGTTCACTCCTGCAGAGTGCTACTCACATTTCTGTGAAGGCCTTTCAGTTACATATGCAAAAACTCAGACTTCTGGGCTTCTGTTCTGTTCCTTCAGAGTGTGTCCTTTGCTTTTCTAGGCAGGGATGCTGCCTGTCTGGGGCCACCTCGGTGCATGACAGGAAGCACACTGGACTGCCCAGGAGCCTACACCGGCCACTGGTCTCTGGTTCTTCCTAAGCTGGGAAGCCCTTACAGAACCGCCTAAGACGTGACTCTGGCCTCCTGACTTGGGCTGGCCCCAAGCTTCTGTCTTCTTCCATGAGTTACTAAAGTTTCAGTAGTCCTCAGGAAAGGGTATGAGTACCAGCAGGCCTTCCCACCCGGAATTTGGGCCAGAAGCAGTCTCACCCTTGGTACTATGAAGGAGAAAGGGGTATTTGTCCTTCCCCAAGCTGGATCCCACAGCTTGCCCTCAGCCTAGGGAGTCCAACTCTGGACACAGTCTTTCTGGCAGCACATTTAAGCAGTATTGGTCCAGCATGTGACCATCACTGCCCAACACCCTAGTGGTCAGCACTAGTGTCAGTCCATTGGCTTGTGTAACAAAATACCCAAGACCTGGAAGCTCATAAACAGGAGTCTATTCTCATAGAGGCTGGGAACATCAAAGTCAGTCCCCACCACCTAGTTCCCAGATGGTCTTCTCCTGTGCCCTCACGTGGCCAGAAGCAGCTCTTGGATCAGATCTCTTTAACAAGGGCACCAATCCCATTCATGGGACTCTCTCCTCATAGCTGTGTCACTTCCTAACACCATCACACTGGGAATGAAGATTTGTGGGGGGCAAGTTCAGAACATGACAGATAACCAAGTCTTATAGATTTTTTTTTAAACTGAAGGCTGGTTTCCTTTTCTTATTATTTTATTTTATTTTATTTGTGAGAGAGAGAAAGAAGCAGATGAAAGGATGGGCACACCAGGGCCTCCAGCCACTGCAAATGAACTACAGACACATGCGCTACCTGGTGCATCTGGCTTTATGTAGATACTGGGGAATCAACCTTGGGTCCTTCTGCTTTGCAGGCAGGCAAATGTCTTAACCGCTAAGCCATCTCTCCACCCCCATAGATTTATTTTTAAAGCCATTGCACAGAGAGGTTGGCTAACTAACTTGTCTCAGGGATGTGCACCTCATAAGTGGCCATCAGATCAGAACCATGTGTGTCTGACTTCAAAGCTGTTACTCAGCCTCACTCAGATCCTCTTGGGGCTCCGCCGCCTGGAGGCCCAAACAGACTCCTTCTAGTTTCTCCAGCGCTAGCCCCTGGACCCGCAGTGTGAGTCTACCCAGCCTGACTCAACGCAAGGACCCCTGTCCCACCTTCCTGAGTCCCGAGATTGGAGTGTGGCTGAGGCATAGCCCAGGGGCAGGCACTTTGCAAGACTTGAGGTTCTGAACACAAGTCAGAGCCCATCCCTGAGCACACAACCTGTCCAGGACTCTATGGTCCTTTTTCAGGGTCAGGGGGCCGCCTGCCATTCTAGGATGCCTAGCTTAACCTCAGAAGATGTAGGGTTGGTGGGGCTAGGCAGCTACTGGGCCAGCTACCTGCCTTAGCACCCAGCCATCTCCCCCCACTCTTCCTCTGGCTTTCTGCCTCACAGGTTAACAATAATGGGATCATCTCCTTCCTGAAAGAGGTTTCTCAGTTCACCCCAGTGGCCTTCCCCATCGCCAAGGACCGCTGTGTGGTGGCCGCCTTCTGGGCCGATGTGGACAACCGGCGTGCAGGCGATGTCTACTATCGAGAGGCTACTGACCCCGCCACACTGAACAGAGCCACAGAGGACATCCGACGATACTTCCCTGAGCTCCAGGACTTCTCTGCCACCTGGGTTTTTGTCGCCACATGGTACCGTGTGACCTTCTTTGGAGGCAGCTCCTCTTCCCCTGTGAGTCCAGGTGTCTTGTCCTGGGAGGAGGGGTGTGAGGCCGAGGCAGGCCAGGTGCGGATGGTCACCTCAAGAAGAAATCGGGCTCACAGACCTGGAATCACAGGGCCAGCCTAGAGGACTCACCCTCTCCAGACCTCCAGGAAGGCAAGCCCACAGCAGTGGTGCTCATGCTGAGTTATGCATGGGGCTTGTGGTGCAAGGAAGACTTCTGTTTGGGACGGCTTGGTCTGCAAAGGCTCTGTGTAGGGGAGGGAGGGTTTGTTTTGTCGTTATTGTTATGTGGATTCTTTTTTGAGAAGGTGTCTCATGAAACCCAGGTTGGCCTCGAACTGCTATACAGTTGAGAGTCCTTCTGCCTCTACCTCCCAATTCTGGATTTTAGGTGTGCACCACCATGTCTGGACGGTCTGAGTTTTACTGGAAGGCTCCCTGGAATACCTGCACTCTCTGCTGCCTTGGTGAGGGTGGGTGGCTGATGCTCCCTGTGCTGATAGCAGCCACCCACTCTGCCAGGGTATTTGCTGAGCTCCCACTACAGCCAGTCCTGCACTGGGTGCTGGGCCACCGTGGAGATGCAAGAAGGGGGCCCTAAGGTGCAGGCAACCTTTCAGAGCTCTTTGATCACACACTCAGTAAGTGCTTTGTAAGGGTACCTTCTGGGTGGCAGGCAGTGTCCTGGCACCAGGAGCCAGCCCTGGATGGTGCAGACTGGATGACGCTGGACTACCTGGGCATCGTCTCCTAGAGGGGGTTCATGAGCACCAAGTGGGGGTGATATTCTGTGCATCTCTCCACGGCCCCCACAGAACCACTGCTGGCCCTCGTTGGCCATTGTCCTTCCCACCACCCACACAGAGCACAAGCACTTGCCTACTTACTGTCCCTCCTACCAGTATGTACGTAAGAATGGATCCTGTTTGACTTCCCATCGTTTCTGATGCCTGAAACTAGCCTGGAAGATACAGTGGGCCCACGTACTCCCAGGTGCCATGATACCAGATCACGCATCTCCACAGTAGCCTGTTGCCCTCTTAAAGTCCACGCACTGTGCCCATAGGTACCCAGGAAGAGGTGCCAGTTCCATGTACCCCTAGTGAATGTACTGTCCCCTTCCTTCCTTACCAGTCCTGCAGGCAAATCAAAGACTGCTCCTCTTTCAATCTGGGCATCTTTCGTGTCTAGAGATGCAGGATTTTTTTTTTTTAGTATTGGTGGCATTGCATTATGCTGTGATGCATTTGTGGGCATTAGTGATGCCCTTGGCCACATACTCTCAATACTTTTAGTCCTTATTGATCTGTAGAAGGTTTTCTGGAATCAGGGGCTGTGGAGATGAATAAAAGCACCTGCTGCACAAGGGCTATGACTTGAGTTCAGAACCCCTGAGTCCATTGAAATCTGATCCAGTAGTGCCCACATCTGTAATCCCAGGATTGCCTTCAGGAAGACAGGAAGCAAAGACAGGGGAATTCCCAGAAGCTCATGGGCCAGTAAGCCTGGTGAAATGGGCAGCAAACAAAGAACCTGTCTCAAACAAAGTGGAAAGCAAGAACTGACACCTGATGTTGTCCTCTGACTTTAGTATGCCCGCCATGGCCCGCAGTGCCCCCCCCAGAGAGAGAGAGAGAGAGAGAGAGGGAGGGAGAGGGAGAGAGAGGGAGAGAGTCATTCTAGTAAAAGTTCTTCTGGAATTAAGGATATTAGTTCTGTCTGCCATACAAGGGTGCTCTCACCTTATATGCCATTCGCTCAACCTCGCAGCACTTTCTAGTCAGAGACGCTGCCTGTATTGGCAACGTTTTCTTAACTTGAGGCCTTACATGACTTGATTTTAGAGCCCTACTTAATTCTTGGGATTTCTCTTCATGTGTAGTGTGAAGGACTCTCATTTTACTCGTTTTCAATCTCCTATTTGTCCCAAGATCATTTTTTCACCCCAATCTGAAATGGCATATCAGTTACATACCACTCATCAGCGGGCTCACGGGATAGAACCCCATGGAAGCCATAAAACCTACTAGTAAAAGCTGCTTTGTCTCACTTTTCTGTGTTTGTTCACTTCACACAGATTTTGTGGACTGAGCCAAGTAAGTGCTAACCAGCTATGCTCCTGCAGGAGGCCAGCTCCTTGAGGCTGGACACCAGATCTGTTCCCTGCCCCTCACAGTGTTGGGGGAGATAACGCACTGGGTTGCAGAGGGGGACAAGACCATCAAGGTCCTGCTCTGCTGGCTGTCCATTTAGGTGGCCCAGCCAGACTCTCTCACTCCCTACAGGTCAACACATTCCAGACGGTGCTCATCACCAATGGCAGGTTCTCCTTCACCATTTTCAACTATGAGTCCATCTTGTGGACCACGGGCACACATGCCAGCAGTGGGGGTGACTCAGCTGGCCTGGGAGGCATCGCAGCCCAGGTAAGCCAGGGTTCCCAGGTCCCTGCACCCTCTGCCAGGATGACGTGACCCCTACCCTATCCCTTCACCCAGGCACATGGTCCCTAAGACGAGCCCCAAACCACAAAATAACCTCATTCCCCTCCCTGTTCTGCCCATGAGGGCTTTAGCTGCAAATGTGACAGGAAGGGGCTTTTGGCTGTGCCCCCCACACACACACCTGTGCTCCTTCACTCCTCCTGCCTCAGCCTTCTCCTGGGAGTGCATTTCCCCTGGGCCCTCAGAGAGACCCACAAGCTAACAAGTGAGTGAGCTGGAGGAGGAGAACTTGGCCTAACAATTGCTAGTTGCGAGGACCCGGCCAGCTCACCCCAACATCTGCAGTGACCTTGGCCTTTAGGGAGAGGGCTCCTAGACTGTAAGACCTGCCTCCCTCACTGCCCCACCCCCAGGCAGGATTCAACGCGGGCGATGGACACCGCTACTTCAATATCCCTGGCTCGCGTACCACAGACATAGCTGAGGTGGAGACCACTACCAATGTGGGCGTGCCCGGGCGCTGGGCGTTCAGAATCGATGATGCCCAGGTGCGCGTGGGGGGCTGCGGCCATACAAGTAAGAAGACCGGGCGGGCAAGAGGCTCAGGGTGGGGAGGGCAGAGGAACTGGGTGGGGCACAGGGGTGGGACCCTGGGTACCCCAAGCTCAAGGCTCCTGAACCTGTCCCCTTTTCGTGGGTTAGGGTGAATCCATGGGGGAGGTAGTTTCAGGTTTCAGGTGTTGTGGATCTTCAGGGCGAGCAGAGCAGGGTTTCCCCACCCACATCCCACCCGTCTCCATCTCAGGCAGGGGTGGGAGCCATGGTGGCCCCACATCCTCAGAATCACTGAAGCTTATGGGCCTGGTGGTAGTGACAAACCCTGGCATCATGCAGAGGAGCAGGGAGATGTGGAAGCATGCGCATGCTCTTGGGAGGAGGGAGGAGGAGGGAGGAGGGAGGAGAGGACTTGTCCTCCCAGGGGGGTGAGTTGGCCCTTCCCTCCAGGAGCCCAGCCCACAGCAGCAGGATAGAGGGACAGCCTTCCCAGCCCCAACCAACCTCAGCCACAGCTTGGAGGTGGGGGCAGTGAGATCAGATCCCTTCCTTTCCAAAGGCCAGTGTCTGGGGTTCTAGTTGAGAAGTAAGGTGCAGCTGTGGGCTAGCCATGTTCCCCTGGAGCTGCAGCTCAGAGCTGTCGGGCTCCCTCCCACCCAGATCTCTAGGATGAACAGACCAAGCAGACACAGAAAGTAGCCACAGGGATGCCCTGGGGCCACAGTGACTCACCCAGGTGGCACCTCTGCCACCCAAATACATCCTGGCCCAGGGCTCAGTTTTGGTGTTATAGCAACATGCATGTGCTCAAGGAGAGGAGTGAAGTGGGTGTATGTCTGAGGCAGTAGCTTGTGCCTGGAAGCCTCACTCCTGAATAACGGGGCTTCTATGCCTTCCATGACCCGGTGGGCACACTTCAAATAAACCATGTGAGCACAGTGCCGCTCAATGATGCTAAGCAATCTGAAAGCTAAGGTCTCTGTTTTGAGAGGCATCTACAGCCATCAGATGCCTTCCTAGTAATGGGTAATTTCACCTGCCAGTCTGTTTTATTAACCTCTTAATTCAGCATCCTTGTCTGTCCAGGAGCTCAGTCTGACCTCATGGGACTGGGTATGGGAGTTGCCAAAGCCCTCAGAGATCCCAGGAGGTCCTTCTGGGTGGCACACGATTCTGTGAGAAACACCAGCTTTGGTAGCTGAGTATCAGCCTCTTATTCTACATGTGAGGAAACCAGAAGGATGCTAAGCAGGCCCAAGCTTCTAGAAGTAAGCAGGGCATTGCTGGTAAGGATGGAAGAGATAAGCAGGACATGAGTGCAGGTGGTTCTGGGGGTGTCTGCCGCCACAGGAAGCCAGAGCCTAGCCACTAAAGATCAGCAGGAGTACCCAGCAGGCATGCCGGATCCTGCTCAAGACACTGCAAGTGAAACTGAGGCTACACTGCCACTGGCTGATGGTCACTAGGATGACCCTTTGGGCCAGGGGAGGGCAGGGAGGCATGGCCATGGCGAGTGGCTGTCCTGCCCACATTGGAGAGGCCGTGACTTGAGGCTCAGGGTCCTCCTCGTCCACAGCCTCCGTGTGCCTGACCCTGCGTCCGTGCCTCAATGGTGGCAAGTGCATTGATGACTGCATCACGGGAAATCCCTCCTACACCTGCTCCTGCCTCGCTGGCTTCACAGGGCGGAGGTGCCAGCTGGGTGAGTCACTGGTCCAGGTGGAGACAGAGTGCCTACTGACTGCAGTGCTCATGGTGGGCTCAAGGGTCTCTGTCCCCATGGTCTGGGACAATGCCATCTGCATAACAGCATGCTAGTTGCCGCCACCACTGCCTCGGCCGCCCATCTGCCTCCCACCCCTACCCAGTACCCTGGCAGCTCCTCCCCATCCAGTTTCTTCCACTGAGGCACCAGCCTGCCCCGTGTTTCAGATGTGAACGAGTGTGCTTCCCACCCATGTCAGAATGGTGGAACATGCACCCACGGGATCAACAGCTTTAGCTGCGAGTGCCCAGCCAGCTTCCGGGGACCCACCTGTGAGTCAGGTAAGAGAAACCTACCTAGATCCTCCATAGCCCTTCTGCCTATTAGACAGTGAACCTAGCTGGGTAAGAGTGAGATGAAGGACAGCAGAGGGGATTAGCACCAGCATGGGCGGCCCAGAGAGGCCTGTCAGCAAGGAGATGCAGGGTCCCAGATGTCAGAGGAAGCCCTGTTTCATGGCATGGGCAGGAATTGACACTGGCATGTGTGCCCTGGTGCTGGGCCCAAGATGAAGCCTGCCTGGTTCCTGGTTCCTGCACTGAACCAGGGCTTGAAAAGAGTTCACATGGAGTGAGAAGGTAAGGGACTTCTGGGGTCAGATGGAACAGCTCTGAGTTAGGGAGGGGCAAGGCACAAGCTCAGGGAACACAGGCTCCCTGGCACTCCCTCCACCTACCCCCGAACCAGCTGTTCCTCTGGAGATCTCCTGGCCTGCAATGGACTGGACAGGGTCCTCTTCATCTCCACTGCTCCTTCGCAACCACTGCAGGCCCTCTGCCTGCATAGCCTAGCTCTTCTGAAGCAGATGCCGTCAGATGCAGCCTCCAGGCACCTTCTCGGATGCCTTGCCTTGCCCTGCACTCACTCCCTAAGGAGGAAAGCGGATCCCTCGTTCTGGTTCCCAGTCTCATAACGGGGTTCTACTTCAGTAGCTAAGCCAAGGAAGATCTTCATGTCAAGCTTTGTGACCCCCTGCTTCCTACGCAGCTCAGCAGGCATTCACATCTCCCCACCCACCAGGGTACTGGCCAGAGTTACCATCATTTATCAAATCTTACTAGATTGTTGAGGCTTTTTAGACTGCTTCCAATTATGACCCCTTTGGCTGAAAAAGTTGTATGTAACCCCAGGTATATGGGTATATAGAATTGATGTACACATCAAACATTTACTGATAATAAAAACAAACATATCTTAAAACAATTCTTTGAAACACATATAATTTTACCATTTATTAAAGATGTCAGCAAAATTGCATGCTAATGAGATGGACATGCTTGCTTACTTTTACGTAAAGAAATGAACTTGACTGAGCAGCCTAGGTAGCTCATGAGACTCCTGAGTCTTTTTAAAAATATTTTATTTATTCATTTTTCAAGCAGAGAGATACAGAGAGAGAGAGAGAGAGAGAGAGAGAGAGAGAGAGAGAGAGAGAGAACACCAGGGCCACCTCCTTGTGGGTCTGACATATGTGGGTACTGGGGAATTGAACTGGGGGCCTTAGGCACTGGAGGCAAATGCCTTAACCGCTGAGCCATCTCTCCAGCCCGAGACTCCTGAGTCTTGACTGAAGACTTCATGTCCAGGACTGAAGCATCTTCAGCATTTTCCAGAGTGACCAATATTTTGATTTCATAATAGTGCTGAGAATGCCACTGTGCATAAATGTGTAGCACGACAAGGTAGAACTACGTTAAGGGCCATTCCAGAAATTACTGGAAATTTTGTCCTGATCCCAAGCCAAAATTAATTCAACAATTTTTTAAAATAAAATCCAAGTCAACAACTCAAACAGCATCTTTTAAAACCAAACATTCTAACACAGGGCTCAGGAGATGGCTCAGTGGATTCCATGCAAGCTTGAGTACCTGAGTTTGGGTCCCCAGAATCTGTGTAAAAGGACCCTGGGTGGGCATCTGGGATCCTAGCATGCCTATGGAAAGAGACAGAATTTCCCGGAAGCTTGCAGGGGAAGTGCCTGGTGAACACAGTGGCAAGCAGTAGGAGATTCTGCCTCAACCAAGCTGGAAGGCGAGGATCAACACCTGGGGAGGTCTTCTGACTTCCACACATGTGCACCCACAGTCACACAGGTAAACATGCACACACACATACATGCACATACCAGAAAAAGCATTCTAATACAGTACAATATGATACCATGACCTGCTAATTTGATACTTAAATGCTGAGGAATCATGGTAGAAAAACACTAAAAGTCTATGTTTTCAATAATTACAGCATGTTTCTATAAGAGTAGAAAACTTTGTATGTAAGATTAAAGACTAAAGTTCATAACATATAGTAGTTTCTGTGTCCAGGTGTTTCAGGCAGCATGCATTGGCACTCTGTTATGACAGCATGTGCAGCACCAAGTTCAATGTTGAATGTTCAGGACCAAGACTGCAGGGAAGCTGTCTAGTGGTAGAAACATCTCAGTTGGGGCTGGAAGTGCTTGCCATGCAAGTCTGAAGACCTGAGTTCAGATCCCCAGCACCCATATAAATGCCAGGCTGTGGTGGTGAGTCCAGAGACAGGGAATCCCTAGGGACTCGCTTCTAGCTACTCTTGCCCAAGCAGTGAGCTCTGGGTTCAGTGAGAAACCCTACCTCAAAGAATACCTGGCCTCCTCAGGCACATGTACACAAATGCACCAGCACACACACACACATACACACTCCCACGAACATATAAATACACATATGCACATCACACACAGAGAGAAGGGGCACCTCAGATACATTATGGGTTTCATTGTGAATTAATTTTTGGTCATTGTACATTCCTAAATCTGTTACCAAATTTTCATGACATATTTAATTACCCAGCCCTATATGGGGTTTGCTACTAACCATTTAAGCAGCTGGATTTTGTATCAGATGTGTTCAGATAGCTGCCATATCAATACCTCAAGGCAAGAAAACAATTTCTATCAGTGATCCAAGGTCATAAAAAGCTAAAACTCTAGTGCACTAACAAATTTTTACTGGAAAGAACTATAGTGGAATTACGATGAAAGGTTTATACATATATAAGGAATATTTCTACTTGGCCTGTGTGTATATGGGGGGAGTGTAGTTAGCTTTCTCATTGCTGCAACAAAGAACCCCACAAAAAGCAGCTTGATGAGAGGAATGAGTTTATTTTGGCTTATGGACTCACGGGACAACTCCATGATGGCAGGGAAAATGATGGCATGAGCAGAGGGTGGACATCTCCTCCACATCACTCCTGCAAACAGTGGCAGGAAGGTGTGCCAAACACTGGCAGAGGGAAGCTGGCTATAACCCCCATAAGCCCATCAACAACACAGCTCCAACAAGGTTCCAAGGTTCCAATTCCAAAACTCTCTCCAGCTGGGGATCAAGCATTCAGAACACATTAAGTTTATGGGGGAGACCTGAATCAAACCACTACAAGGGGTGACACTAAGAATGCCATGGGGGTCAGGGGCAGAGACCCCCAGCAGCAGCCACTCTTCAGACACTGAGACAGGCTGGGAGCTCCAAATACTAGAAGTCCCCCCTTGAATATGTGGTAGGAGCTGAGTATACTCACCCTTACATCCCTGTCTGGCACACCCTCTTCCCTCCACACAGGTTTGTTGAGTTGGAGCTAATTCATAGGAAGCTTTGGGTGTCCCAAGGACTGCCCTGACCAGGCCCCTGCCCAGTTTGTCACCCTCCTGAGGCAGCAGGATGCCTGCCCAGCAAGCCTAGATGTGGGGGGGGGCTCTCCGTGAGTGTTCCCAGGGGCACCTTCCCATCAGCCCACCATAGTCAGGAGTCCAACATCTTGTCCACTTCTCTCACTTGTAGCCCAGTCCCCATGTGACGACAAAGTATGTCAAAATGGTGGCCAGTGCCAGGTACAGAGCAGCTCTGCAGCATGTGTGTGCCAGCCCGGGTACACTGGGGCCACTTGTGAGATAGGTAAGTGAGGAGGGGGGAGCGGTGGGTAAGGGGTAGTGCTGGGTATGGAATGGTCACAGCCTGGCTTAAGCCAAGCCCCCCACCTCTCCCACTCCTAGATGTGGATGAGTGTGGCTCTGATCCATGCTTCAACGGAGGGTCATGTATGGACCTGGTGGGGAACTACAGCTGTGTATGTGTGGAGCCCTTCGAGGGACCTCGCTGTGAGACAGGTAGCTGCCACATGCCTGCAACCCTCCACAGTGGTCACAGTTTATGCGGTAGCTGTCACCATAGCCACTTCTCACTTCCCGCCTCTGGAGTGGGGCAAGTCAGCCCTCTTCCCACCTCTGTCCCTCCAGAACCACAGAACAGGAAGTTGGGCCTTGGTTTCCCTCTGAAGCATCAAGGATAGGCAACAGAGTTCCCAGAGCCCCTTTGCCAGCTCAAGGGATTCTTTGCTTTTTAACCTCGTCCTACTCCTAGCATGCAGGGGAAAGAGCTATGAAGATCACAAAGAAAACTGGCCTTTACCACAAGGGATGAAATCTGCTCTTCTCTGCCCTCTCCATGTTGTTTTAACCGCTGGTTGTGACTTGATAGATCAGTGACAAGGTCAGCTGGAGATCAAAAAGCATGGAATTAAAATACCAAGTAAAATAAAAGTGATGGCAACTCATAGCCCTCCATCCCATGGGCTGTTCCAGCAATCATGCTGAGGAGGGCCCTCAGTGGATTGGGGGCAGGGAGGAGGGAAATGGGGGTACCAACACAAAATTTGCTCATCCAGAGTTTCTACTTATTAACAATAAATAAATACATAAATGAATAACAATCTTAAAAAGTGATGAGCACATCGGTCGTCACCAGAGGCCCAGTTACCAGTGTTCCCGGCCATCATTCTGGTGGGGTTCTCCAGGTCTATATATGTGCTAAGCTTCTTAGAAGTATACCACAAGTGAAGGTCCTTTTTACTGTATACTAATTTATAAAAGTAAACTTTCAAAGTACATGAAGAAATTAAACATCTAAAGTACCCCAAAAGTAATATACTAGTTAAGAGAAGGCTGGGTGGCTAAATTATATCAGATAACTTGAGCTTTAGAATAATGTAACTAATGAGAAGGAAGAGGAATATATATTATATATATAATATATAATATAATGGTGAAGGGGTTGGCTGATTGAGAAGACATATTCTTATTCTACATTTACTGCTACTTCCTGGCACCTACTAACATCGAAATCTGAGGCAGAAAGCTGAAAGACTGCAGGGAGAACAGAGCCTTGGTTTCAACATTCTTGGAACCCAGAGACAGGCCGAGTGCTGCTCTGGAAGATTTGAAGACCTCCGAGTGGCCATTCACAGAGCTCGGGCTTTCTTTTCAGGTGGTGGAGTGGCAGTGTGAGAGGCCTTTGTGGCCCAGGAAATTGGAAAGGGTTGTTTTCCGAACACAGCAGAGTTAAATGGGAATCAGCAGAAAGACACCTGGAAGTGTTCAACTGTTTGACCAGTAGTGTGTGGAGTCTGTGGTCCTCCAGCACTGGTTATTCTGTCCCAAGAAAGGAGCCTGAGCTCTGCTGGCAGCTCCTGCAGCACAGAGCTGCTGCAGCCAGTCAGGTCCCAGAAAACAAGCCCTATGAATTCCCTTGGCACTGAGGACTAGTGAAAACTCCACACTGGCCATGAGGACTAGCAAGGAAGCTGGCTCCTCCACCTGCCGGGCACCATTATTCTCACCGCTTCTCTGGCCGCTGCTGACCACCATCTTTCTTGCAGGAAGTCACCTGGTGCCCGACCCCTGCCTCTCTGCCCCTTGCCAGAACGGGGGCACCTGTGTGGATGCGGATCAGGGATACGTGTGCGAGTGTCCTGAAGGCTTCATGGGCTCAGACTGCATGGAGCGTGCGTTGGGGCTGCCGGGACTGTGTCCCAGGGGCTGGGGCAGTAGAGCGGTCAGGGAGGTCCTCCCATGGGTTATGCGTGCAGGAAAGTCCTCATGAGAAAGTGTGTGCGTGCGTGTGAGAGTGCATGCGTGTGTTCCTGCTCAATAGTTTTATGGGAAGGTGGCCAGGATTGGGAGGGGCTAGAGGCGAGGGGCCATCTCCCTGCACCCGCACATGGGAGCCCCTTCCCTATCCCCATGGCAGGAGTCCCGAATGACTGTGAGTGCCGAAATGGTGGCCGGTGCTTGGGCTGGAACATCACCCTCTGCCACTGTCCCCCAGGGTTCTTTGGGCTCCTCTGTGAATTTGGTAGGTACCCAGGGCTGGTATCCCCCTAAGCAGAGTATAAATAGTCCACAGTTGTTCCCCCTTGGCCCACTGGCTGGGTCCCTGGGTAAGCAAGGAAGAGGAGCAGTCACGAGGCCTTTCCTCTGTAGAGGTCACAGCCACGCCCTGCACCGTGAACACGCAGTGCCCAGACGGGGGCTACTGCATGGAGTATGGAGGGAGCTACCTGTGCGTGTGCCACACGGACCACAATGTCAGCCACCGTGAGTGCTGGGGAAGCCTAGGGGATCCTGGCCAGAGATGAAGGCAGGGTGCGTGGCGGGTGCGGGGGAGGCGGACAGAGCCAGAGCTGGCTGGAGAGCCAGGTGCAGGGCTCTAGACTAGCCTCACCTGTGACGCAAGCAGATCTCCTCGGCCCAGAGGACTCTGACCTGCACTATGTTCAGCGAGCCTAGGCCCAAGCTAAAACAAGTGGTGCGTGCATAGTTGTGCGGTTACCGTTCTTTGTGAGTGGGAGGTGTCGCTGTATGCCATGTTGACACTGGAGTGTGGCTCGCTGGGGCTTGAAGGCTGCTAAAATCAAGGCGAGGGCAGAGCGAGGGTGGACGGAGACCGCAGGGCAGAGCTGCGGGCGCGCCAAGTGCGTTTTAAGTGGCTTTGGTTCCATATGGGATGTCAGGGAACCTGGCAGGCACATGCTCCAGGCCCGCCCTCCGCTCCCACAGCCCTGCCATCGCCCTGCGACTCGGACCCTTGCTTTAACGGAGGCTCCTGCGACGCCCATGACGACTCCTACACGTGCGAGTGCCCGCGTGGCTTCCATGGCAGGCACTGCGAGAAAGGTGACCAGGGAGGCGAGGTCTCCTGGGAGTGCTGGGTCCCGGTGCCTGGGGTGCCTGGGCCGAGGGGCGCGGGGCGGGGATGCTGCGAGGAGCCGGGATGCTGTGAGGGGCGGGGCGGGGATGCTTCCGAGGCCGGGAGAGGCCTGCCTCCTGGGTCAGCACCACGGAGAGCGCCCTCCCCACAGGCCCACAGGTCCCTTCTCTTCGCTGGCCTTTGCTTTTTTTTTTAAATACTGGCTCCCTAGAGACTTATCCTGTCCTGCATTATCTAGAGCAGCCAGCACCTTGCCGTTCTCAGTTATTTTTGTCACCTGTTCTTATCAAAAAGCCTTCATTTTCTACTCAGCATTTATTCCAAACTTTAGAATAATTGTATTGAGCTTAAAAATAATTTCATTAGGATTGTGTTAAATCTAGCTAGATGTAGAGAATGCAGATATTTGACATTTAGTCCCTTAAAATATAAGTATTCTTCCATAAATGCATTACAGGGCTTGCTGTGTCTACCACAGCCCATCCAGGATTATCTCTTTATGCAGTTTGAAGCCATGCTCAGTGACCTCCCCTGTCCTCCAAGCATCTGGGACATCCCTTTACCATAGGCTGGTGTGGTGGTGTGGCATGCCCTGATCTCCCAGCTCAGGGCTCTGGGCATCCTCAGACTGGCTGGTCTGGAGAGCCAAGGCCTCTGTGGATTAACACCTCACCTGTTCTGTACCCCATTTCTGAGAGCAGTTTCTGATAGTGATGCCTGAGATCCCCACAGCTTTTACCACCTGTGCAGAAGCAAGGGTGGGTTCCAAAGAGAAAGCCCCTGGTCAGTAACTCCTCGAGATATACTTAGGTCTTTTGTCTTCCATACTTTCTGGGACACCTCCCCCATCCCTATCCAGAACCTGCTCTGGACCTCCTCCAGCTACACACCGCCCATGAGATACAGGCCACAGCTCTCCATAGAAGACATCCCACCCAGAGCCCAAACTCCTCTCTGGGCCAGGCTCCCAGTGTCCAGTGTCCCTGTCCTACCCCAAGGTCACCTCAGGAACTGCACAGACCTTTCCCAGGATCAAGGATCTCTGACCTCAAGAGCAGATAGACACCAGTATGGACACCAATTCCAAAGGGGGCATGCCTGCCATCAGGTTGGGGAGCTTTGGGGTGGACATTTAGTTCCCTAGGCCCTCAGGGTTGGGAGATGAGCACGGTAGGAGTAGGAAGGCATCTTTCCCTCCTCCACCCACAGAATGACAAAGAGCTCAAAGGCTCTAAACTGACCAGGCCTTGTGAAGGCATGTTTTGTCAAGGTCGGAGGACAGATGTGTTTGATTTAGCAACTACCATTCATTCAATTAGCAACCAGGCACTGAGCTCAAGAACTCAGAAAATGCTGGGCCCAGAGGAGATGCATTGGCTAACATGGAAGGAGATAAGATCAGAATCATCTGCTGTGGAAGCCAGTGTCAGTGGCAATCAGCTCCCACATCTTCAGATGCCAAATACCCATGGGAGGAGGGAGGGAGCATTGAAGGGAGGAGAGAGCATTGTTCTGCTGTGATGTGGGGCTGGTTTTTCTGTACAGAGGGATGGGCAGGCTCAGGGTCCGTCTGAAACAGAGATGGCTGTAAAGCTGCCCATCACTTGTTCGGGCCTGTACTGTTGGACCTCGAGGCTCAACTGAGAAGCAGGCCTGGTCTGAGACCCATCCAGGGTCAATAGACTGAAAAGACACAGTAGGATAATATGGATTCTGCACAGCCAGAGGCTGGTACTAACTCAACTTTATCTGTCCTCCTACACAGCTCGACCGCACCTGTGCAGCTCGGGACCCTGCCGGAATGGGGGCACATGCAAGGAGACAGGCAGCGAGTACCACTGCACCTGCCCTTATCGCTTCACTGGGAAGCATTGTGAGATCGGTATGGCCCCAGAGCAGAGCGGATGTGACCAGAATCACACTGGACAGAGTTGGGGGTTGCCAGCCCTGACCCTGTCCCAACCATGTGCTTAACTCTCAGAGCATCTTTATGAAGGCCCTCTGCTCTGGGATGGTGGGGAATTGGGGGGGGGGGGTTCTGTGGGCCATGATATCTGATTCTGATGGGTGCCTTCTGCTTCTAGGAAAGCCAGACTCCTGTGCCTCAGGCCCCTGTCACAATGGTGGCACTTGTTTCCACTACATCGGCAAATACAAGTGTGACTGCCCTCCAGGCTTCTCTGGGAGGCACTGTGAGATAGGTAGGGTGGGAACAGCCAGGGACACTGTCTTCAGCACATGTGAAAACAGGTCCAAAGGGGAGAAATGGTGTGGGGGGAGTAGGAGGCTGGATACCCCACACACTTTAGAAGCCCTAAGGGGAGACATCATGAGGGGCCTTCTGTGTCCTTGCAGCCCCTTCTCCCTGCTTCCAGAGCCCATGTGCAAATGGGGGCACCTGTGAAGATCTAGGCACAGATTTCTCCTGCCACTGTCAAGCAGGGTACACAGGACACCGATGCCAGGCTGGTAAGAGTCAGGGGCCTGGGCTGGGGACATGACATCTTTTCCTGATTCCCCAAGAGCTAGGCAGAGTGAGCATGGGAAAGAGAAAGGCTATCTAAAGTGCCAGCCCCCAAACTCTGAGACTCTCCCCCTGAGAAGGGTGGCATGGGACCTGGTCCTCCCTGGTCAGGTGGAAGAACCTGGTCCAGGTTGGGGTCCCACCACTCATAACAGGCTGCTATGCTCTTGCAGAGGTGGACTGTGGCCGCCCTGAGGAGGTGAAGCATGCTATAATGCGCTTCAATGGAACTCGTGTGGGCTCCGTGGCCCTGTACACATGTGACCATGGCTATCGCTTGAGCAGCCCCAGCCACATCCGTATCTGCCAGCCACAAGGTGTTTGGAACCAGCCTCCTCAGTGCCTCGGTGATTCTGTGGGCCCTCTAGAGTGGCGGGGGCGGGGGGTGGGCAGGGTCTGGACCCTCCATGGAAATGCACAGAGCCTGAGTGCAAGCCCCTTCCTCTGTCTCCTCTCTGTGGATGGAGGCTGGGGGTCCCATGGTGATGGTAATGATGACCATGCCCCCTGCCTCAGAGCAGGTCCAGTAGTCACAGGCCCACTCTGCAGACGAAGCAGCTGAGATGTGGCTCTAGGGCAGGGTCCCAAGAAAGCAGATCTAGGTTGAGGCCCCTCCCACACATGCATTTGAACAAGACAACCCTCCCCAGCACTGGAGGAAAGCTGCTCCAGATATCACCTCCAGGGTCCCTGTCATAGCTCTGTCCTGGAGGCAGCCCCCCTGAAATCTTGGAGCTCCTTCACTGAAACCCTGGAGCTGTGAAGCCCCTGACATGACTGCAAGTACAAGATATCAAGGCAGAGCATCCAGATCTGCCATCGGGGGCTGGGTGAGCATAACACAGTTCTCCTGAAGCAAGTAAACAGAGACAGTGGCGACAACTCCTAAGAAAACCATCTCCCAGATGCCCAACAAGCCCAGACCACCCTGTGCGGCCCTGTCCAGGGGAAGAGTTCTGCTGGGAACCGCCTGGCCTCAGACATCTATCCTCCACTCCTGCTCTTCCCAGTCCCAGGGCTCATGAATAGCACTTAGGAGATCCCCTTCCCAGGCAGGACACCAGTGTCCCTGGAGGGAGGGGACTCACCAGCAAGACGTCATGACTTTGAGAAGCATAGCCTCAAAGTCGGATGCCCAGACAGCAGACAGCATTGTAAGCCAACGTAGAAAATGGACCAGCAGCACTAAAGAATTGCATATCCTAAACACACTTCATATTGTTCCCTATATGGTGACAATATAAAAAAGCAAACATGGCAAAAATAGGACCAGTAAATTATGCTTTAAGAAATGAAAACTTTAAACTATGATAGTTGAAATAACTGGTATAACTTACAAGTGGATACAGATGAAGAATAAGTTGTGAGTTGAAAGACAACTGAAAGAACTTTCCCAAAAAGAAGAGGAACAGGTTATGCATCAAAAGGGAGCAAGGCCACCCTGACCTGGAGTCCAGGAAGGGAAGAGGAGTAAAAACATAAAGGAAGGTTCTATGCCAGCCTGGAGCTAAATTCCAGAAGTATAACAAGTGACAGAGGGCCCAAAGAGCATCAAATGAGAACAGAGAAACACTAGATAGATTACAGTAAAACAAGACTGTGATGGGCTCACAGAAAAGGTCCTGAATATCCAGCAGGGTAAATGTCCAAGGAACGAACTTCAGACTTCTCAGTACAAACAGTGGAAGCAAGTTTTAATCACTGAGGAGATGTACTTGATGAAGGTGGACACAGTCACATTGGCTGTATTATGAAGCAAACGCCAGGAGACTTACAGAAGCTCATCTGTTAACCTTCCAGAGCTGAGGATGCCAGGTTCTAGGCTTCAGTTCCTATATGAGAAAGGGTGGTGGTACTTTTGTCCCTGGGCACAGATGGGCAAGGTGTGATAAGAATGTGGAAAGCAGCCAGAATTTTAGTCCTGTAGGACAAGCACTACAGAATGAAGATTCTGAGAATCTTCAGATTCTCAAAGTGAAGTTGTGGAGCAAGTCTTCAGCACCCGTCAGTTCTCCCCCACAGGATCCCCCAAATGCATGGATAGCCAAGGGCAGATCTGGAAAGCAGACAGATTCTATCATTTCACAAGACAGAGATCCAAAGTCCAGCAAGAGAGGCCTGCTTCAATCCTCAAGTCTTTAAAATATTTTTATTTATTTATAAGCTGAGAGAGAGAGGGTCCAAGAAAGGCACACCAGGGCCTCCAGCCACTGCAAACGAACTCCAGATGCATGCGCCACTTTGTGCATCTGGCTTTACATGTGTACTGGGGAGTCAAACCCGGGTCTTTAGGTATTTTAAGGCAAGTGCCTTAACCGCTGAGCCATTTTCTCCAGCCTAACCCTCAAGTCTTTAAAACCAATCACAAACCAAGACTCCCCAAAACTGTGCCTTCCTGGCCTAGTAACAGCAGAGATGGACAGCTCAGCCAGGCTACATGGGAGAGAACAGTCTGCTCGTGCTTAGAAAGGGAATGCTCTACCTTGGTCTCTACTGCATTTGAACTCACCACTTCTGAGAAGCAAGAAATTTCAACAGACAATCTAGAAAAGAGACAGTTGAAGAAACAAAGCTACATATGCCCAAAATATTAGGATTCATAGAAAACCACACACCTGGAAAGAGAGCAATGATGCAATCACATGAGATGCATATTCTAGCCCTGCACACCTGGAGGGAGCAATGACACAATCCCACCAGTGAGCTTTTCTAAAAAACCTCTCATGAAGACACCAGGCAATACAGAACAACCCTCACAGCAGCACCTTCTGTAGGAGCAAAAATTAAAATCTAGAACCAACTCATGTTCACCTGCAAGAAGGAAAGGCTTATGATGTAACCAGCTATGCAGCAGTGAAGGGATGAACTTCAGGACCTGGACATAGAAGACTTTTGCTAATAAAATGCTGAACGAGAGGAAGCAAGTATCATGACAAACAGCAAAGCACAAAACCACGTACCATTTAGACAATTCATAAAATTTTAAACTACTTTCAAAACCACAGTAGTTGATGTCATGCAGAGAAGGGGAGCCTGCGAGCAGAGAAGCAAAGAACATTCTAGTTCCTGGTAGGTGCTGATCCCATGTGCTGCAGGGCATTGCCAATTATTTATGTCTTAAAATTAAAATTCGACTTTTCTCAGATTAAACACCTAAATTCAGGAACACAGAAAGAAACCTGTGGTGAATCTCTTAAGGCTCCAGACTGTTCCCCACCCCCAAATGTACTAGTTTCACACATGACTGCTGTGTATGGAAACAGCAAGGTCAGACTCGGGAGTTTCCTGCCAAACCCCAGATGCCATGGGAACAAAATTTGATGGACTCTTCTGAGAGGCTTGAAATGGATCAGGAGAGACCCCAGTTGTTTCAAGCCAGGCCTGATACCAGGGCCACACACCCCCCTCACCCTCTCCTGGAGCACCTAACCCTGCTCTGGCCTCTCCAAGCACCAGGATGTATCACAGAACTTGTCCAGCTCCTCAAAAGTAATTGACATCCATCTCACTTGGCTCAATAACAGCCACCTTGCTTTATTCTCGGGATCTCTCTTCAGAAGTGGATGAGTGCCAGTCTCAGCCATGCCTGCATGGGGGCTCCTGCCAGGACCTCACCGCTGGGTATCAGTGCCTCTGCAGCCCAGGATATGAGGGAGTCCACTGCGAGCTGGGTAAGAGGGCCCAGTTCCATGGGGGTAGCAGTCAAAGTCCACAGCCACCTTGCTTCACCACTCTTCCCCCTGGACAGAACTCTGTCTGGACAGCCTCCCTCAGGGCTCCTTCAGGGCCCTGCCAGCTCTGATGGCCAGGACAGATTTACAAAGCTCTGTCTTCTCAAGCCCCGGGGAATGAGGGCTCTGGGGGTGGTCAGAGAAGGTGGGCAGGTCATAGCACGACATCTGGTACTGCCAGCCACTGGAGGGACCAGAAGCATGCCCAGTGTGTGCCTGGGCAAGACCCCACACCTCATGTCTGTGCTCTAGGGCTTTCGGCTCTGTGACAGATGCAGGGAGGGCAAATCCCAGGAACCATGCCCAGTGTGAGGCCAGGGAGCCTCCGGACATGGAGTGAGAGAGGTGTGGCTCTGTTGGCAGGATGCCTACCAGAGACGAGCAAGTGTGGGTTGCTGAGTAGAAGGCTGAGGTCCAGAGTGGTGACCCCAGGGACTGAGGCCTCAGGGTCATATCACTCCTTGGGGAGCACTCAGAATCCTGGGGGATGTGCAGGGCCCTCAGACATGAACCCTTGTCTGTGCAGAGACAGATGAGTGCCAAGCACACCCCTGCAGAAATGGAGGCTCCTGCAGGGACCTCCCCGGGGCTTTTATCTGCCAGTGCCCAGCAGGCTTTATTGGAGTCCACTGTGAGACAGGTAGGGCTCCCACAGGTCCCCACACAGAGAGAAACCAAGGCTGTTGGGAGGTCAGAGGGCAGACCAGAGCTGTCATCTGCTGAACAGGCCACCAAGGGAGAAGAACCCCAAGGGCTGTGGTAACCTATGGGGGAGGAAGGAAGTTGAGGGAGGTTACCTTGATGGCCCCTCCCACCTGTGGGCACCCCCACAGGCACCCTTCTCCCAGCTGTTACTCCTCGCCTCCCCCTATCCCTTCTTCCCGCTGTCCTCTCCTCCCTCCCCCAGAGTTCCCCCCAGCAGCTCGGGCCAACCCTTTGGGTGTTCTCCAGAGGTGGACGCCTGTGCCTCCAGCCCCTGCCAGCATGGAGGCCGATGTGAAGATGGTGGTGGGGCCTACCTGTGTGTGTGTCCTGAGGGCTTCTTTGGCTATCACTGTGAGACAGGTAGGAGCACAGGCCCACTTTCCGGGGTCCCTCTTTAGTCCTCTGGTCTCCTTGGTCCCCATCTGCTGCCCACACCCTCCTGCAGCCACCACCTGGAGCACACACCCAGCCTGTGACCTCATATCCACCTGCACTGCCCTGCTCTTCCTAGACAGACCGGGATTCTCGTAGCCTAGGGCCCTGCACTCATGGTTCCTTCCATGGGGAGCCCTCTTCCCGATCAGCACTCGGTAGATCCCTCCTGCCAAGGCTTTCCCAGTGGCACTGGCAAAAGTGCTTAAAGCAAAAGAGTTCCTAGATAGCTTTTTAGTCGCTCTCTGGAACTGCCCCTGTCCAGACTGAAATTAGGTCTCCTCTTAGAGAAGGAGCACTGCCCAGGCCATGCTGGCCTTGGTCACACCGGTGTGGAGAGCAGCACTCAGCTGCACAGGGCAGAGGAAAGTACCAATGCTATGGTGCCACTCCTCCCTCACCCTTCCATGCAGGGAGGGGCTGGGAGCAAGGGGGCCCAAACGCCTTCTCACTACTGTTTCCCCTTCAGTGAGTGACCCCTGCTTCTCTAGCCCCTGTGGGGGCCGTGGCTACTGCTTGGCCGTCAATGGGTCCCACACCTGCACCTGCAAAGTAGGCTACACCGGCAAGGACTGCACCAAAGGTAAGAACCAGGGGCCTCGGAGGGGGAGGAGGAGCAAGGGGCCAGCAAAGTGGCCATGGTAGAAGGCTGCTGACCCAGGGTACCTTCGGAAAAGCAGGGAGGGACATAAGCAGCCACAAATATGGAAGTGCCAACCTTCAAGTCGCCCAAGGGAGAAGGGAACCCCTCCAGCAGTGCCCAGGCCCCAGAGCCAACCTAGGAGAGCCAACTGGGCGCTTTCATGACTGGAGGCTGACCAGTTCACTTTCCTTGTGTTTTCTCAACACCTGAAGAGCTCCTCCCACCGACAGCGCTCAGGGTGGAAAGGGTGGAGGAGAGTGGGGTCTCCATCTCTTGGAGTCCCCCTGAGAGCACCACCGCCAGGCAGGTGCTGGACGGCTATGCAGTCACTTACACCTCTTCGGACGGCTCCTCCCGACGAACGGACTTTGTGGACCGCAGCCGCTCGTCACACCAGCTGCGGACTCTGGCAGCTGGCCGTGCCTACAACATCTCAATCTTCTCAGTCAAGCGAAACATCAACAACAAGAATGACATCAGCAGACCTGCAGCATTGATCGCCTGCACTCGTGAGTATCCCTGGGTGCCTGACCACTCTGACCCGAGAGGAGCCTGGCCCCACCCAGGGTTCAGCAGACAGTTCTGCGTGAAAGATGACCTTCCTATGGGGAGGGTATAGTAGCCAGAAGGGAGGCATCTCAGATGGGTGAGGACAGAAAAGAAGAGAATCTGGTTTGCCTAGCAGCCTGTTGCCCACCAGGACCCCGCCCTGTTGAGGACTTTGAAGTCACCAACGTCTCGGCAAACGCTGTCTCAGTGCGGTGGGCTCTGCACAGGATCCAACATGCCACTGTCAGCAGGGTCCGAGTGTCCATCCTCCACCCTGAGAACCTCGAGGCCCAGTCCACTGAGGTGGACAAGAGTGTGGACCAGGTCACATTCGGGTAAGAGGAGAGGTCTCAGGAACACAGGAGCTGGTGTGCTCTGTGTATTTGCACACCTGCCTTTCTTCCCCTAGGTGAAGCTGTAGAGGGGGCCTTGCCTGGCCCCAGACCTCCATGAGGACCAGCAGCACCTTGGCAGTACTGAAGGAAGCCTAGAGAGTAGGGAGAAGCTCTTAAGATCTTGGATCACCTTGTGCACAGATCGGGAGAACTCGGGCAGGATGGGATGGACCCGCGTAGGGCAGCTGCTGACCACAGCAAGCCCAGAAGAGAAGGGGCAAGGAGCCTGGTGGGGTGCTTCCTGTGTCTAGGGACCCCAGCACCAGCTGAGGGCATCCCTGATGGCAGGCGCTCAGGCCAGTTCGGTGGGTTCTTTATGGCAGTGTCAGGGGCAGCCACAGCTAGTCCTGGAAGGGCCATCTGGAAGGCAGGCCTGGGGACACACAGTGGGGCCATGGCACCCCTCAGCTGTGTCCTTTGAATCACAACAAGGTCTGAAGGAGTGACCTCTGTGGAATTGCCAAGACCACTTTTTCTAAGCATACCTGTTCTTTCTCTGCAACCAGATGGCCACCATGCTGACGGCAAGCTGGGTTTGTCCTTTGCCTCCATCTTGTCACAGACCTTCCTTCCCTCCTTCCTTCCTTCTTTCCTTCCTTCCTCACTCTCTTCTTTCCTTTCTTCCTCCTTTCTTCTTCCCTCCCTCCCTTCCTTCTCTCCTTCCCTCCTTTGTTCCCTCCTTCTTCTCTCCCTTATTTCCCTCCCTCCTCTCCCTCCCTCCCTCCTTCCTCCCTTCTT
>PVHP010002759.1:0-85472 GCA_004024765.1 Zapus hudsonius | reverse complement strand
GAGAGATGGCTTGGTGGTTAAGTTGCTTGCCTACAATGCCTAAGGACCTGAGTTCGATTCCCTAGTACCCACATAAAAGCCAGATGCACAAAATTGGCGCATGCATCTGGAGTTCGTTTGCAGAGGCTGGAGGCCTTGGTGCACCCATTCTTTCTGTCTGTATCTCTTCCCTCTATCTCTCTCTACTTGCAAATAAATAAATAACAATTAAAAAAAAAACTAATCCTGAAACTGATTGGTCAAAGACAGACCAAGCAGCTGTCTCTCGGGCTCACCTGGCCCAGGGGTCTTAGTCACCAGGGAAAGGCAGATTGCTCTCGTTTTCCCTCATGGCTGCCCAGCAGAGAGACATCTGAATCTCCAGGCCTAGGAAAGGCTCCCTTACTCACCACAGCCACCAGAGCCGAGGTGAGGGGGGCTCGGGGTTCTTTCCCACCTGAACCTTTTTTCCTCAAGATGCGAGGAGCCCTCTTACATCTTCCCTTCTTTCTCTTGTCTGGCTGGCCAGCACAGATTTTATAGATAAGTGGCTAAAACCTCCCCCACGTGCTCTCTCCTCACCGGTGACTGGAGATCTCTGTAACTTCTCATTTCATCCTCTTAAATAAAGCTTTCCACTATACCTTATCCTCTGGTGGCCTATAATTTTAATTCTTTAATTTTATGTAACAAGAATCCGGGTATGCTTGAGTTTTAAGGTACATTGGAATTAGCTGGGAACTCCAGCTTTCTGGGAACCCCAGCTTTCTGGGAACCCCAGCTCTCCCGTTGCAATCAAGTATGATCTAAGGAGTGAGGGGAGGGGCTTGGCTAGATGTTCCAAACATGTTTGCAAAGAATGTACACTTTCTTTTATTATGAAGTCACTTTTTCTGTTATTTCTGGTACTGGGGATGGAGCGCAGGGCCTTGTGTGTGCAAAGCACGGGCTCTACCCTGAGCTGCGCCCCAGGCCACTGTCCACTCTGCACAGCGCCCTCTGTTCTGTGACCTTCTATTTATTTTTCACTTGACAACGCTCGTGCGTGAATGTGCTGTCAAGGCACGCCTGTTTCTTCTCCAGCCCCATAGCTGTCCCTCCCCGAGGCCTTTCCTACATTGGTATTCAAGGCCGCTGGTTAGGTCTCCAGTGGCCCTAGAAGAGCACACCTGTCCACAGCGATGCTCTGGGGTGTGCTTGCACTGCGTCTGATAGTGTTTTACCTGTTCTCTTTGCCTGACTTTTCCCATCGAAAATCTTTCCTTCACGCCTGCTCTGGTGGAGCAGCGTTCTTACATATAATATGCACTGTTGTGCTTGTTACATGGGATTTATTCTGATTCGTTCTTCATAGGGTCTGGTTTCTTTCTTTTTTAAAAAAATATTTTATTTATTCATTTTCAAGCAGAGAGATACATAGAGAGAGAGGAGAGAGAGAGAGAGAGAGAGAGAGAGAAAGAGAGAGAGAGAGAGAGAGCGAGAGCGCACCAGAGCCACCACCCTGTGGGTCTGGCTTATGTGGGTCCTGGGGAATTGAACCAGGGGCCTTAGGCACTGGAGGCAAGTGCCTTAACTGCTGAGCCATCTCTCCAGCCCTTTTTTAAAAAAATATTTTATTTATTCATTTTCAAGCAGAGAGATACATAGAGAGAGGGGAGAGAGAGAGGCTTCTTTCTTTAAAAGCACACCTTCCCCTTCACAAGATTTACTCATACAATGTATATACTTATTCATAATAAAGATATTAAAGTTAAAAAGCATACCTTCCTTTATATTTGTATTTTACTTAAAAAGTACTTTCATTGAGACCTATTTTACATAACGCGATTTATGCACTTAGATTATATAATTCCCAAGATGGCTGTGGTGGCTTCTGCCTTTAATCCCTGCACTGAGGTAGGAGGATCATTGTGAGTTTAAGGCCAGCCTGGGCTAGAGTGAGACCCTGCCTCAAAAATATATAATTTAATGGCCTGTTTTGTGACACTGTTATTAAAAATATTTTATTTATTTATTTGAGGGAGTGAGAGAAATGGAAGGAGGCAGACAGAGAGACAGAATGGGCACGCCAGGGCTTCTAGCCACTGCAAATGAACTCCGGATGCAGGTACCACCTTGTGCATCTGGCTTCACAGGGGCACCGGAGAATCAAACCTGGGTCCTTAGGCTTTGCAGGCAAGCGCCTTAACTGCTGAGCCATGCCTCCAGCCCACGTTAGTTTTTATTTGTGGTAAGGCTCATGTGATGCAGACAGTCTTCTGAGCCAGCTCCAAGAGTGCAGTTCGGTGGCACTGTGGACACGGAGGACATCTTGTACTCATCACCAGCCCTTCCAGACACCTTCGCGGCCCCACGCAGGAACCTGGTCCCCTCCCCTGGGCTGAGTAACCTCTGCTCTCTGAGTCTTTGTGAGTTTGCTGCTTTCTCTACCTCAGGGTATCAATCCCTTGGCAGCTGGCTTGTCTCACTCACTAAGCACACCGTTTTCTAGGGTCATCCCAGGAGAGAACGCTTTTTGTTTCTGCATTTCATTTGCAAATTAGGGAAGTTTGTGTTTGCATCCCAATGACTGTCTTCCTCCTAATGTTTAATTAGCTTAAGCAACATGGAACCAGCATTTTTGCCGGTAAAAGACTGTCAGATACGGGCAATTTCAGATAGTGCCGATGAACATATTTGGTTTGTCAGCTCCAAGTGACATCCTTCTTTCCCACCTATTATTTCTGTGACAATCAACGGTTTATTGTTTCCCTCCTCCTTGCTTCCTTCCCCTCCTATTCGCAGGGGAGTTATGTTGATTTTATCTGAACATATAGAGGTTGTTCATTCTTTTGGCTTTATGTTAGTCCTACATCTGTAATTAAGCACATGTAACGCTCACCATCAGCCTTCTAGGAGATTCCGTGGGAAAGGCTGGTGAGTCTATTTTCTGGGTCCGCACACGTTCAAAACTGCTCTTCAGAGCCTGGGCTTTCGAAGGACAGCTGACAGTCCTGATGGTCCTTGTAATTTCCAATTCAGTTATTCCGGTGCTCAGAGATGTCAAGTTAAGTACCCCGTTCTCTGAAACCGGTGCAAGAGCGACATGCCGAGACTCATTTACACTCTTCTGCCTCCGTTCCATCTCCTCGCTCTTAAACGCTCAGCAAATCTCTTTCTTTGGACAACCTCTTGGGCAAGGCTCAGCCGAGCCTGGCACTCGGGGGTCATTTTCATATCATGTCCAAACAGACGGTACTGTCACGGCTTGGACTGCTTGAGTCTTCCCAAGGTGAACATGTCATTTCATGTGGGTGTCTGATCTGGGTCTACACAAGAGGCTGTGGATAATGACACCTATTACATGCATCTCGGGTTTTCTGGAACAATCTTAAGGGAGTGCTGTTACACCTTCCTTCATTATAGCCACATCTGCCCATGGCACTGTAATGAGCTATGCATCTCAAAGTCTTATTTACCAGTTTGAATATTTCATTTCCCAGAATTTGGTTTAGGACTTAAGAGCCTTTTCCTTTAGGGATTCTAATCAGCACTATGAATGGAGCCCAATTAGTGCTGTGTTAATAAACAGATGTGTTATCTGCAATGAGCAGGGCTTTACTTATTTTTTTTTTTTTGGATTAATAAACCTTTGGATCGGTGTTGTCTTTGCCATGTGACATGTCGTCAATTCGTTTACTAATAATATTATTCGAAAATGTCACCTTTTCCATATCCTTTGCCTCGTTAGTCTCAGACACAGTGTTGACAATTTCCAATCAGGCTGTTAAAATGAGCGATTCTGCAATTATGTGAGTCATGTCTGCTTTAGCTCTTAATTGCGCGACCTTGTAACCAGCTCTCTGGGCTCCATCGGGCAGCGGGTGATCGATCTCAGCAAGAACCTGGTTTCTTAATTCGTGCTTGCGGACACTCGGGAAAGGTCACGGTTCGGCTCTCTCTCTCTGGGCCGAGCGCATGTGGTGTGCCGCCCTTGCCTGGCTGGATAAATCTTCCATCCAAATGAGACTTTTAGGCTGGGGGTGGGGATAATTGTCCGGGCATATGAATCCCAGTGTGCAACAATTCTCATTATGTCGCCTAATTAACGATTTAGACTTTGTGGGGTGGGGGGGAGGAATTACTGCGTGTCTTCTGACTCTGATAACTTTCTAGCTTTAATTAAAATGTTGTCAGTTTATGGAGGAAGAAAAATACCTCCAGAATTACATCCACTCAGAAATGAAAGGCTTCAAGAGACCTGAGACTTTTACAGTTTCAGGAAAAAAAGTATTTTTTTTTTTTTTTGACACAGGGTCTCATTCTTGCTCAGGTTGGTTTTGAACTCATGGCAATCCTCCTACCTCAACCTCCTGAGTACTGGGATTAACATTAACATTAAATGCTTAAAAGATATAAATACAGTGTGAAAAGTCTTAAACACAGAACAAGCAAGATAAGATGCATTAAGTATTGATGAACATTTAATTCAGGAGTGAAATATTTTAAAACGTCACCAGATGTGACCATAACCACGACCCATGACTGATAGACAGATTCCCTTGTGGGTCCCTCCAATCCTGTCAGTGGATTGATGTGTTTGAAGTATGTTAGATTGTTCTTTTTAAATGTTTTTAATCTATAAAACAATCAAATTGTTTTTAATTTCTAAAATTCATTATGGAAAGTTTGTTAAGACTTAGACCCTGACTGGTGGCAATGTAAATGTAACAATATGTTTCAAAAGGAATTGAGAAGTAGCCGGGCTCTGCTCTATTAGAAAACATCTGCTGGTGAGGACATTCTCCCATGGCAGAACTGAAAACCAGGAATCAGCTGATCAGAAGGACAACTAAACATGGTCACATTCTTGCAAAGAACTTGGCTGATAACTGGTTGGTGTCTGGATCTAACCTGACTGATGGGGGGGGGGGAGGCCAGGACCAGCAGCTCTCTGAACAAGGACCCTCCTGACCCCCCCCCCCCACTGTCTCAGGGACCAGAATCACAATCCCTGGATTTAGGACAGCTTCCTCTCCTCTAAGAGTCCCCGAGAGAGATGCCAGGCCAGGAGCCATAGCTTGTGGGCCACCATCTTGGATTCATTTTGCAGACAGAACCTGTGTTGAGGTAGAGCGATGACAACTGTTTTCTGTGGAGGTAACAAAACACCCGAGACTGAGATATAGAAAGAATAGAGAGAGTTATTTAGTTCTGGAGGTTGGGCTACTCAAAAGCAGAGTTACCATGGCAGCTCAGGTCTCTCTCCCTGCCACCATGCAGGCTCCACCCTGTCACCTCTAAATTAAAAATCCTCATTACCTACAAGGCCCCACCCCCAAGCACCATGAACACGGGACTGATTTAATCAACATGGCACATTTAGGTAACTCAATACATGTTACTGCAGCTGGGGACTCAGCATTTCTGGCTCTTCAAAGGGTCATCGTTTTTTCTTTTTTTAAATATTTTATTTATTCATTTTCAAGCAGATACAGAGAGAGAGAGAGAGAGCGAGAGCGAGAGCGAGAGCGAGAGAGAGAGAGAGAGAGAGAGAGAGAGAGAGCACACTAGGGCCACCACCTTGTGGATCTGGCTTATGTGGGTCCTGGGGAATTGAACCTGGGGCCTTAGGCACTGGAGGCAAATGCCTTAACCGCTGAGCCATCTCTTCAGCCTGGTCATCATTTTTTTCTGTGTGGGAATCACAGGTACTTCTTTCCTGGCGTTTTGAAATCTGTCCTGGGTTGTTTTAAGCAGGACTGACCCCATGGTGCTGAAGGAGAGCCAGAAGCAATTCCAGCCTTGTGTTTGGGAACTTCTGCCCCTCCTCCTCCCCCTCCCCTCCCCCCTCCATTCTTCTCCATCACTGACTTCCCGGTTCCCACAGATGGGTGAGGACATGCTAGTTTCTATGTCTGGCTTATTCTGCTTGACATAACCTAGCTCCTTCCATGTGGCCACAAATGACAGGATTTCATTCTTTTTATGACTGAGTAGTAGTCGCCTGTGTGGACACACCGTATAATTTAAAAAAAAAAAAATCTATGGCACATTCCTTTAAACCCAGCACTCTGGAGGCCGAGGTAGGTGGATCTCTGTGAGTTCCAGGCCAGCCTGGGCTAGAGTGACCCTTCATGGAAAAAAACCCCAAATACACACACATATATACGCACATACATACATTATACATACATAATTTACTTGAGAGAGACTTAGAGAGTCAGAACACACAGAGACCTCTTACCACTCAGATGAACTTCCGTTTTGTGTCATCTGCCTTTTTGTGGGTACCGGTGACGTGAACCAAGACCTTCAGGTTTTCCCAACAACTTCTGAGCCATTTTCCAAGCCCACAACACCCGGTTGACTGTACCCTTTGGGACAGTGAATGGCGGTGCAAGGGATGGGGGTGTGTCTTTTTGGCGGACCAAATTTGTCTTGGAATTGTGGACTCCTAGGCCAGGCCCACTTCTAGTCTTGTTGAGAAATGTCCATTCAGTTGGCCATGATGGCTGTGACACACAGCCTTGGGGGACAATCACGCTCGGGCCTGCTGGTGAGAGTGAAGGGTGGACACCTGAGCAGAAGGGAACACAGGGCGGAGAGGAGAGATGAGCCTCTGAGGTCAAGGCTGCTGTGCTCAGCCCACCCTGACCCCCAGGCACCTGCAGACAGTGTGAACTAATGTCCCCGGGCATGATGGACGGAAGCTGCAGAGGTGGCTTGGCTGGAGCCTTGGGAAGGGGCCCTGGGCAGGAAGGGAGCTGTTTTCCAGCTGGAACCGGAGGGAACCAGTTCTCAGACAGAGCCGTGTGTGGTGACTCAGAGGAGCCTCGGTGGTGTGCATGCATGTGTGTGCGGGGGCGGCCGGGAATGAGTGATCGCTTTCCCCGCAGCAGACAGGCGGCATCTCAGGAACATCCGATCAGACGTGAGTGATCAGAGGGCATTAAACGCTCACCTTCAAAGGTCAGTTTGGCAGACAGACAGCCTCGTGGCCCAGACCCCAGACGTGTGCCTTAGGTAACTGTGGCCGAATTCATTAACTTGTCACTGCAGAGAGCTGTCAGATGGCCTTCCCCTCCCACGCTGGCCTGCCCAGAGCATGAAGCCACACGTGCCAGGCAATGGGTCACCGTGGCCACCTGTACCCCAGGCCACGGTCTCCATTCTGCAAGAAAATGCAAGTGCTGAGTGCTTACTGTATGCTACATACACCCTGTCCTGCCTGGGGCTACAAACTTGACTTTCACAGCTACACTGGGAAGTGCAGGGTGAGTAAGAGAGGGGGAAGAGAGGAGAGAGAGAGAGAGAGGAGAGAGAAAGAGAGAGAGAGAGGAGAGAGAGAGGAGAAAGAGAGAGAGGAGAGAGAGAAAGAGAGAGAGAGAGAGACAGAGAGAGACAGAGAGGACTTGGAAGTCTGGTGATGTCCCCAGATGCCCTGGGGTCCATGCTTTCTTGGCATCCACCCCTCCGTGGACACCAAGCTGGGCCCTGGACGCAGGCACAGACAAGCAAGTTCACAATTTTGGGGTGCAGGCCTGAGCACGCACTAGGGCTTCCTCTGGGAGCAGAACTGGGGTTCCAGCGGCAGCAGGAGCGGCCAGGGCGTCGCGGGGTGGCGCGAGCGCGCCCTCTGGCGGCCGGTCCGCGGCCTGCAGGGACCAGCTCCCCCCAAGCCTGGGGGTCTCTCCAAAGCCCCCCCCCATACCCTGAAGGCCCTGAACACCCCCCCAGCCATTCTCAGCCCACGTCGTTGACACGAGTTTCTGCACTGTGCACTTGGGATCATCACTCTGCTAGAACCCTTCCAGCGCCAGGCTTCCATCGCTGTTAAGCCAATGATCAAAACCTTCACCAAGGCTCTGGAACAAGCGCTCTTAAAGAACCCGCACAGCATCCTCCCTAACGGTAATGAATTAATCATTGCTCCCAACGCAGCGGATTAATCGGGTAAGAGTGTTGGTTTAATCTCCTCTCTGCTGGAGTCTAGTCGTCACTGCGGTGTCCCCCAGCACAGCACAGTGACATGTTTCTATGTAGAAAATGGAATGAATGATAAAGACAGCCAGCACTGGGTATTGATTGTCTTCTGGTCCATAAACTGAGCATTTTGCATGTATCGACTTTAACCCCACCAATGCCAGGAAGCTGCTGCGGCCAACATTGTTCAAGTGAGAAAACAGAAGCTCAGAGGAGTTAGGTAAGGAGTCCAGGGGTGCCCAGACAGCATCGGACCCAGGTAGACTAAGAAAAGACATTCCTAGCTCACGAGGGGAGGCCTCAGAAAAGGTGGAGAAATGAAGAAAGAAAAGCCATCAGAAATGACCACCGTTCGTGTTTCTTCCCAAGCTTCCCCTCGGCACACGTCTCGCGATGGATGAGGTTCAGTCCACAGCACTTTACTGTCTGATTGTCACTCAGCCTTGTCAATGTTTTCATTCATATTTTGGGGTACAGCTGAAGGGCACACCCCCACCACCCCAGGCCCTTTTTACGTGAGATTGCTAGCTCGTGGTCCACCAGCTGTTCCTGGGTCAAAGGTTTTTTTTTTTTCTCTTTGGTTTTTCGAGGTAGGATCTCGCTCTAGTCCAGGCTGACCTGGAATTCACTATGGAGTCTCAGGGTGGCCTTGAATTCATGGTGATCCTCCTACCTCTGCCTCCCCAGTGCTGGGATTAAAGGCATGCGCCACCACGCCCGGCTGGTCAACAGGTTTTGAGACTTTGGAAGATGGGGGTCAGGTGACCGGAGGAAGGGCAGATGCACCTGGCAGCCCTCACCTGCCCAGGTGGGGTCCTTGGACATGCAGGTGTGTGGAACAGGAGTTGGAAAATTCTAAAGGACCCCCTTCTTGCCTTCCCCAAGCAGCTGAGTGAAGGCCCTCCCTGGGCCAGGCGCTGGACCTGACCTTGGGCCTGGAGGGTGGGCACCGGTGGTCTGCCTGCCCTGCCTTCTGCCCCAGGCTGGAATCCACCAGGATGATGTGTCTCTTCCAGGCCAGACCTGGTCACTTTTTCCTGTCTTCCAATCTGGGAAATCCAGCAGCTGCTGTTAGGAATCTTTAAGAAAACATTGGCTTCCCATTAAGGTGAATTTATTAAATATCTTTAATAAACCTATCAGGTTTTTTTAGGTTTGAAGTGACCGGAACAACGAAGTAAGTGCGTCAGGGAAGTAGGTGTCCATAAGGCCCCTGCTGTTGGCTCGGAGCCGGGGCCACAGGGCTGATGAAGGGAGAAGGGGTGGATGGGCTCTGTCCACAGAGCTAAACTGAACTTGAACTTGGTCGAGTCCCTGGACGCAGACTGGATGTTTATAGGCTTGAAACCCTGTGGGCGCTGCTGCTCACAGCTCAGCCCGGAGGAAAGGCTCTGTGCAGCTACCATGGTCCCAGCTTCCCCAGTCCTCCGTGGGGTCCACGCAAAGAGAGCAGGGAAGTAGCCTCAGGAGGTGTCTGGTGACATGTGTCAGGAAGGAAAACAAAGCCCAGAGAGCCAGGATGAAAGGCCTGCCACACCCAGCGCCCAGGTAATCCTCGCAGAGGCCTGCCAGGCAGGCTTCAGTGTCTGCATTGTGTCAGAGGGGAAACTGAGGCCAGGGAGGTGAAGAGACATGCCCAGCACCACCGAGGTAGGGTGGGAGCAGAACAGGAATATGCCACAACGCATCTCCCCAGCAGCCACCGCGCCCAGAGATTAAATTGATGGAGAAGGCCAGGCAGGGAGGTGCCCTCTACCCAGGGGCTCCTTGGACCACTGACACCTAGGTACATGCGTGCACTTCACCTTTTAATTACCTGCGTGGGTGAGGAATGGATCCATTTACCTGGAACGCTTGGTTTGGGGGAATACTTCGCTGGGGTCCATGGGAGTGGCTGACAGTTGTTGAGCACCTACTGTGTGCTGTGTATTTCACATAGATTGCCTTTTTTTTTTTTTCCAGGTAGGGTCTCACTCTACACCAGGCTGACCTGGACTTGGGGTACAGCTGAAGGGCACACCCCCACCACCCCAGGAGTGGGGTCCATGGGAGTGGCTGACAGTTGTTGAGCACCTACTGTGTGCTGTGTATTTCACATAGATTGCCTTTTTTTTTTCCAGGTAGGGTCTCACTCTACACCAGGCTGACCTGGACTTGGGGTACAGCTGAAGGGCACACCCCCACCACCCCAGGGGTGGGGTCCATGGGAGTGGCTGACAGTTGTTGAGCACCTACTGTGTGCTGTGTATTTCACATAGATTGCCTTTTTTTTTTCCAGGTAGGGTCTCACTCTACACCAGGCTGACCTGGACTTCACTATGTAGTCTCAGAACGGCCTCAGTGATCCTCCTGCCTCTGCCCAGAGTGCTGGGACTAAAGGTGTGTGCCACCATCCTTTATTGTTTTTAAGTGAAGTTTCCTTAACATTTTAAAAAATATTTTATTTATTTGTAAGCAGAGAGAGAGAGAGAGAGAAAGAGAGAGAGAGAGAGAGGGAGGTACACCAGGGCCTCCAGCCACTGCAAATGAACTCCAGATGCATGTGCCACTTTGTACTGGGGGAATTGAACCCGGGGCCTTAGGCTCTGGAGGTAACTGCCTTAACTGCTGAGCCATCTCTCCAGCCCTAATACTATTTATTTGTAAGGAGAGAGAGAGAGAGAGAGAGAGAGAGAGAGAGAGAGAGAGAGAGAGAGAGAGAGAGAGAGAGAGAGAGAGAATGGGCACATCAGGGCCTCCAGCCACTGCAAACAAACTCCAGATGCATGCACCACCCTGTGCATCTGGCTTACATGGGTACTGGGAATTGAACCCCGGTTTTTAGGTTTTGTAGGCATCTCTTCTCCCCCCCCTTTAGACTACAGCAATGGCTGCCTTGAGCATCTTGCTCAGAACTGTGTATGGTCCAATGTGCCCACTCTACTGTGCTCCTTCCTGCTTCTGTGGGGGAGACTCTTCCCCTTGCTCTGTCCCCTTGGTTCTCACAAGATCAAATCACCTCATTCTTATAGCTGCCCTGTCCTGCTGTGAATCACAGTGGTGGCGGACACCCGTTGGCAGGGACTGTCCAGTTTGCAGCACCCTTGGGCCACAGGAAGTGGGCGAGCCTCCTGCTGGGGGAAACACCAGAGGTGCTAAAGCTGGGTCTTTGGTGGGCAGCTGGGTCCCCGTGTTCTTTTCTCATCAACAGAATTTAGGATCTTGTTTTTGTTGCGAACCTGGTAGTTAAAAGCGTACCCCAGTTAAAAATATATTTATATATTTCCATTGACGAATTACATAAATATTCCATATAGATCATTAAAATATACTTCTGTTGGAGACTAGCAATGCTCAGGAGGCCCTTTTGGGGAAAGACAGAAGGTAGAAATAAGTGATGAACTGGCAATATTCATTTAACAAATGAATGAGACAAGCAAATAGCAAGAAAGCTTCCCTGTGAGCCTGAGGCACACAGCTCCCTGGCCACCTCCCTGCTTCAGGACGATGTCACACAGACAGGTTTTTACTCCGCACCAGTGACACAGAGTCTCTTGTACGTGAAGCTTTAAACAGCCCTGCGATGTGCTTGCAGCGTGTGGACCGCCGTCTGCCTGACTCTCCTGCCTCTGTTCTTCCAGGCGCTGTTCAGTTTCTCTCTTTATAAACGACCCCACTGATGTCTTTATGCAGAGAACTGTTTTCATAGTTCAGCTTATTTCCTAAGGAGAGAAAAAGAATTCAGAAGTAACTTGGTCAAAGGTTTTTAAAATTTGATTTCCTATCTCTTAAGAGGGAGGCACCTTATGAAACAACTTTATATCTCTTAAAAACCTGGTTATGTTCTTTTTTAATATTGTTTTTAAAAATGACTTGTTCCGAGCAATATCCTGTGCTTTTCAGAAAACAGCCGTGATATGAAAGGAGATTTGTTCCCTCTGCATTCTTAGGGGGCGATCGGGCTCCGGAAACAGACACACCAGGTCCCTACGTGTATCTGATGGTTGCTATGGAAACAAGTCATTTAACGCAACACATTGATCAATAAGGGAGGGGGCACGGCTGAAACAAATGAGCTTGTGTCTGCCGTGTCCCTGAGAGATAACAGCAATAACAGCCCCGCCAGTCCCCTCCCCAGGCAGGACCCAGATAGGAGGCAGCACAAGCCTCATTCATCATCAGTTCTGGCCAGGCTGGGGGGAGGAGGGGAGGGGACCCAGATACAGCTCCTCCGACTTCCAGCTGGCTGGGGCACCTTGCAAGCACCCCACAGCTCAGGTGGGAAGGGGGGCCTCCCGAGGGCAGCTGTCACTTGACAACCCACTGCTGAGCCATTTGGATGGAAAGAAAGACAGTAATTTTCACTGTGCCGTTCATCCATTCACCCACAGAATCTTCCAGAATGGACTGGCAGGACAGTGAAAACCCAAGGGGACAATGATTACATGCTCCCCAGGCAAACCACAGCTCCGAGCCATGTGAAGAAAATGAAAAATGACGCAAAGTCCTTAATCCAGGCCTTCAAGGTAGCAAGCACCGGACTGTCAGCACAGCCATGACGAACCTGCGTGGTGGGGCTGAGGGAGAGGGCTTTCTGGGTGGCAGGGCCTGCTGGGACCTGACTGAGGCCCAAGGGCTGGTGCTGAGAGGGTAGGGGCCGTCCTGAGCTCACAGAGGCAGAGGGGAGCTCAGGAGGACCCCACAGAACAGGGAGCAGATGGGGTCACGGGACAGGGCTTGCTCAGAAAGCAAAGGAACAAAGAGCCTGATGGCAGGTCACCTGAAAGTCCTTGTCCTACCACCCTAGGTCCCCTGTGGGGTGCTGTCCTCCCCTCCCAAGTGTCTTTTGGGATAGTCTTTCTAGAAGGTCGTTTCACCCAACGCGGATGCAGTAACTACAGAGTTCTGGGAATGACCCAGAAGCCCCCCATCTGCAGTGACACCATTCGTCACTGCAACCGCAAAAACGCGGGTGGCCAACAGCCCTGGGGACGTGGACAAGGTCAAGGTCTTCCAAAGGTGCAGGTGCAGACCTGGCCTCGTGGGCCCAGGCAGATGGGCACCGGAGGCTGATGCCTCCCCTCACCCAGAGAGCCACAGCTGACCCCAGAGTGGAAAGGGCTCTACCACAGCCCCTCTTCCTGTTGAAGTGTCTCTCCATCAATCTGGGGTGGGAGGAAGGAAGGGGACAGTGACCCCCTCATTGCACCCGTTCAGGAGTCACCCCTGGGTCTCCCTGGAGGCCAGCCTAGGACACATCTGGGCAATTCCCAGCCCCCCAGATGCTGGTCACTTGGCATCTCTGGGCTTGGCTTTCCACTGAGCACTGGGGCATCAGTGCTGACGGCCTGCCCCGGGCAGAAGAGGCAAGCTCCCAGGTCTGCGCAGCAAAATCCCCGCGTGACGTGGGCGCCCGCAGCTTCTGGAAGGATCTGCGCCGGAGGCTGCGCTCCCGAGGCCGGTCGGCAGGGGTCAGGCTGCGCCCACGATGCGCCGTGTCCTCGGCTCACCCCGCGGCCGCGCTCGGGGCCACGCGCGCCCCTCCCCGGGGAGCCGCTCTCTCCATCCTCCGCGGGGCCAATAATTTACATTTAATTTGTTAGCGGTTTAATGTTTAATTTTAAAAACTGAATGATTCATTGCCATATTAATAAATAATAACATTTATTATTCTCCTAATGAATGTCCGACTACAAAAGCAATTACATGTCTGATAGATTCTCTCATAAATGGAGACAGCGGAGCGTTCATTATGGAGATCGGCTGGGGTCCTGATCCCTACCCTCGGGGCTGTGGCAGGGGGAGCAGTCCTTGCCTTGGAAGCTGAGCTCAGCTGCTCACAGGACCTCGGGGGCCCCAGGGAGCTCGATGCGCCCTTCCCCCTTTGTGTGCGGGTTCCTGGGCCCCAGGCAGGGGGAGGGGAACCCGAGAGGCCATCCCCTCGCCCAACCCATCTTCTTGTTGCTTTCTTGCACACCCGATCCCCGGGCTGGGGGTGTGATGATCCCATCTTCCTAGGTGGGGAAACTGAGTCAGGAAGGAAGTCACCGAGGGGCAGAGCCAAGATCCCAGCCCAGCTCTGCACGGTGGCTTGGCTCCAAGCATCGGGTCCCCAGCAGGCTGGAACAGGCCCGGGGTAGGCGCAAGGGCAGGCCTGGGTCTGGATGGATCCCCAGCCAGCCAACGCCCTGGCTGGCTCCACCGAAGCTTTGCTTTTCCTCGATTTGCAAAGCCCTTTCTGCGCCTCTCGGATGATGCGTATGGTTAAACAAAACAAAACAGCCCCCCAAAACATGGAGAGCCGCAAAGCCGGTACACCAGCAAGCCTCCATCACCGGGCCCTGTTGCTGCTCTGACCTTAAGGACCCTGCTTCTGGGAAGGTGTCTGGGCCCCAGGAAAGAAAGGTCAAAGACTCAGTTGGCTCGGCTCTGCACCCAGAGAAAATGCGGATAATATGGAATAGTGCTGGGAAGAATGAAAACCAGGACCCCTTAGGATTAGGCAGGCAAGTTGGTCTGCTTCCATCTGGGACGTTTTCCACGCAAATGCTCACTCTGCTTCCCCGCCACGGTCAGGAGTCCCCCTCCCCACCCCCTCGAGTTTTTTTCACTGTTTTTACTTCAAGTGTTTCCCATGTCTGGCCTCCTAGGGCTGGACATTCCACTGCAGAGGCTGCCCTAGGGGGGCAGGACATTAGCCCTGGGCCGGCAGGAATCCTTGATTACATCCTTAGGGTCAATTCCTAGAAGTGGAGAGACTAGGTCAGAGGGCACGGGTGCCCGGGAGGCTCTGGCTCCCTCCTCCTGCCCTCCTGCCAGCCTGGCACACCCCCACACACTCCCAGAGCAGGCCTGGCGTAACCTGCCTCCTGCCTCGCCCTTGGCACCCTTGCCTTGGCTGACATGATCTTCGGACAAGCTCTGTGCTGCTCTGGTGCTTTTCAGGGTGTGGCTGCACCATCCTTGCCTGGGTCACACACAGGGGACACGGAGGCCCTGAGGGGTGTCACGCATTCAGTTCAGAGCCGCCCCCCCTCAGTGCTGAGATTTGAACTCAAGGCTTTGTGCAGGCCAGGTAAATGCCCTGTGCTGAGCTACACACCCTTGGTCCTTTCACAGTCTCACGGACCACAGGGACTGTTGAAGTGTCCCTCCCTGGGTTTCAGATGATGGAAGGCCTTTATGACACGTCTCAGGGTGAGTCCTACCGCTCAGGTCCACCCACCCACTGTTTATGAACTGGTGCATATATCTGTCTACTCAAGACTTCATGTGCCCACCAATCAGCACTACCCTTTGTCCAGGGACTCAGTCATTCATTCATCCAGGAGCCCATCCGTGGATACCTTCATTTCTTCAGGAACCCATCCACCTCCCACACACCCATCCACTCAGAAAATATTCCTGACAGTCACACGGGTCCACAAAAGACCCTGAATAGCCAAAGTAAGCTGGGGCAAGCAAAGACAGAGACTTCACACGCTCTGATCGCAAGACACATCACAGGCCGAGAGAAATCGGGACAGCTGGGTGTGGCAATGGATGCACACCTACATCCCAGCTCCCAGGAAGCAGACAGGGGTATTGCCAAGTTCCAGGCCAGCTGGGGATCTAGAGAGAGACCTCATCTCAAAAAACAATAAAGAAACAGTGGACACATAGACCCATGGAATAGAATGAAGGTGCCACAAAGAAACCCACACATCTGTAGTTAGCCCAAATTCCACAAAGGTACAATCACACCCTGGAGAAAGGAAAGCCACATGCATGAGACTGAAATCTGTCTCTCATCCTGTTAAAAATCAACTTAAGGGCTGGGGAAGTGGCTCAGTGGTTAAAAGTGCTTGCTTGCAAAACCTGACAGCCTGGGTCCGAACCCCCAGTTCCCACATGAAGCCAGATGCACAAAGTGGCACATGTGCTTGGAATTTATTTGTGGTGATGAGGCACTGGGACACCTCTCTCTCTCTCATAAATACATAAGTAAATATTTAAAGAATTAACTCAAAATGGATCAAAGACCTACATGAGCTCCCGATACTATGAAACTTTAGAAGAAAACAAGGGAAACTCTTCAGGACATTGGAAAAGGGTGTTTGGATAAGACTCCAAAGCACAGACCTGTCAAAGATGGTCAGGTGAGGGTTATTTCCATCCAGGACGCTGTTGCCCAGCAAGGAAAATGAGCAATAGAGCGAACAGATAACCCACAGGAAGGGAGAAGTTTGCGACATTTATTCCGACAAAGGGCTGGTGCTCAGGATGTATGCACAGCTGAAGAGGCTCAGTCACAAAAACCAGATAATCCAATTAAACGATGGGCAATGGGCCAGGTGTGGCAGCTCATGCCAGTAATCCCAGCCCTTGGGAGGTAGAGTAGAGGCAGAACGCCAGAAATTCAGGCTCATCCTCAGCTACGTAGCAAGCCCCAGGCCACCCTGGGCTAAATGAGCACTGGCAAAAAAACAAAACAAAACAAAACAAAACAAAAAAAAAACAACCCACAAACAAACAAAACCCCCAAGTGATTGAATAGACATTTCTCAAAAGAAGAAATTCAGTGTCCAACAGTATTAGCAGCCAGGGAAACACAAACCCTGCCCTTGAGCAGGTTGGGATGGCTGTGGTCAAGCAGATGGGAAGTTCAAAGTCAGGCTTGCTGGCTCATACCTGGAGTTCCAGCACCCAGGAAGCTGAGGCAGGAGTATAAGCTGGAGGCCTGAGCTGCATAGTGAGTTCCTGTCTCAAAAACAAAATCCACCAGGCCTGCTGGCGAGGCACAGAGGAGGACTTTGAAATCCTGTGGGTGGGAAGGTAAGTAACTCCAGCCATTATGGAGAACAGTAGGGAGACTCCACAAAAAATTAAAAATGGATCTATCAAATAGGGCAGAAATCCCATTTCTGGGAGGATACCCAAAGGAAATGAAATCAGGTCAAACAGATACCTTTAGGCCCTCACTGCAGCACTATTCATAATAGCTCAGATATGGAATCAACCTAGATGCCAATTGACAGATGTTCGGAGGACCCACCCTAACCGAGGTGGCCCCACTCCATGGGCTGAAGTCTCAGACTGAATAACCAGGAGGAAGCAAGCTGAGCAGCAGAATTAATCTCTGTGCTTCCTGATTGGATGCGGTGTGATGGCTGTCGCCTTCCCCACCATGATGCACCACGCTTGTGAACTGTGAGCCTCCCCTCCCTGCTCCTTGGGCGGCTTTTGTCAATGAGTCACATCAACGAGGGAAAAAACTAATACAATATTCAAACCAGCAGATGCTTAAATTGCAAATCAACAAATACTAAAAAGAAACCAACAAAGAATACCTGCAAAAGATCCCAGCTCCTCAATTACTGACTGTAACAATTACTCCATTACTGACTGTAACAATTATTCAATTACTGACTGTAACAATACTCAGGTGGCTGAAATATCAGACAAAGGATTCAAAAGTCTACTTACTAAAGTGATCAATGACTTAAAGGAAGAAACAAAAGGCAGATAAATCAGGGAAAGATATTAATTCAGGAAACGGATAAGAGCAACATGAAAGAGAAGATTAGCAACATGGATGAGAAATGCAGCAAAAAAATTGAGGTTTTTGACAAACACACTGAACAGAAATCCTATAAATAAAAACTCAATCAAATGACAACCCTAGTGGGAAGCATCGCCAATAGAAGAGATGATCGGGGAGGAAGACAACGTCCAGGAACTGCGACATCGGACATCAATTGAGGGCAAAAACCGTGACCGTAGTTCACAAGAATGCTGAGACGTTATCTAGAGATCCACCTGAAGAATTGATGAGGTATAAAAGAAGCTGAGATAAAAATCAAAGGCAGAAAAAAATTATCCAGTTAAGTTATAGCAGAGATGGGGCTGGAGAGATTGCTCAATGGTTAAGGTGCTTGCCTGCAAAGCCCGATTCCCTAGTACCCACATAAAACCAGATGCACAATGTGGCACATGCATCTGGAGTTTGTTTGCAGCATATCTATTCTGTCTGTCTGTCTTCTCTGTCTCCCTCTGCTTGCAAATAAATAAATAAATAAATAAAAATGTTCTTAAAAATTACAGCAGAAGGCCAGGTGTCATGGCTCACACCTTTAATCCCAGCACTTGGGAGGCAGAGGTAGGAGGATTGCTGTGAGTTCAAGGCCACCCTGAGACTACAGAGTGAATTCCAGGTCAGCCTGGACTAGAGCGAGACCCTACCTCGAAAAACCAAAAAAAAAAAATTATAGCAGAGAATTTCCCAAATAGAGGGGAAAGAAATGGACCCCCAAGCTCAAGGCATTTAGGGTCCCAAACATATGTGACCAAAGAACCTTGTCACAAAACATGATGATACAAATGCCAATAAAACAACATTAAAATCTACACAGCAAAGATACAAACTCACTCACAAAGGCAAACTTGCTACAATGGCATCAGACCCATCAGCAGAAACCCTTAAAGCCAGGAACACATGGATGAGTTATTTCAAGGCCTGAGAGCAAACTATTATCTACCAAGATTACTATAACTAACAAAGTTACCTTTAAAAATAGTTTGTTATTTGTCTGCAAGCAGAAAAAGAGAAGAGTGGAGAGAGAGAGAGAGAGAGAGAGAGAGAGAGATAATGAGGGAGAGAGAGAATGCATAGGTGAGGTCAGGGCTTAAATCAACTCCAGATGCAGGTGTTACTTTGTGCATCTGGCTTTATGTGGGTACTGGGGAATCGAACCCAGGCCATCAGGTTTTGCAATCAAGCCCCTTTAATCTCTGAACCACCTCTCCAGCCTCATCTTTTAAAATTGATAGATCAAAAGTAACACTTCAAGACAAGCACAAATTTAAGAAATTCATGACCAAGATTGCAGAGGGCTCTGGAAGCCAGTAAACCCTTCATATGAATAGGGAAGAAGAAAACAGCAACAAACCAACCAAACCCCAAACCCAGGAGAACAACCAAGATATAGCAACCAGCGAATACCAGTCAGTAATAGCCAAAATTGTAAGTGGTGTTGATTGTCCAGTGGAAAGATGGAGACTAGCTGGTGGTAATGAAGAATGGGAGGTAGAATCTGGCAGGTTAGGGGAAAAGGCCCCAAGTGAACAGTCTTTTTGTTACTCTCTTGGCTAAAAGTTGGAAATGTTCTTGAACCTTTTAAGGGGGGATCCAGTCTTTCCTAATCTCTTTTTTCCTAGAGGAATCCTCAATAGCCTCCACCTCACTGGTAGCCAGAAATGCCAAGAGGGAGCTGCTGTTTTTTTCCTTATCTCTTTTTTTTTGTAAAGGAGTTCCCCTTTTCTAGAGACCAGATCTAGAGATGTGACTAAGACAGTAAGGTTCCCAGACACCTTGCATGGGAACTGGACTAACTAGCTCACACCGCCCGAATCCAGTAAAGTCTTAGTCCTATAAGAACCCCCTGATCTGAGTCACCCTGCAGATTACCCATTTGGGACCCTTCCCAACTTGGGAGCTTTCTGCTGTACTTTCTGGGGAACCTCTGTGCTGTACAGGAGCCCTGCCTTCTTTCTTTCCTTCTCTTGAGCTCTATACTAATCCTCTGTAGTCCATAGGGTTCATTTATCGAGTGCACAAGGCAAAAACCTAGAGGCCACTGACCGAGTGGGAGTTTTGCGTGATCATCAACACCTGGCACCCAAACTCCTGGTTAAATGTCCATCCAAGAGCCAAGAATGGCTCTGTTACTCTCAAAGACACCCAAATTCCTGTTACCATTTGTTTCTAAAAATTAAGTTCTCAGGCTGGAGAGATGGCTCAGCAGTTAAAGGTACTTGCTTGCAAAGCCTGATGGCCTGGGTTCAATTAGTCAGTTCCCATATAAAGCCAGATGTACAAAGGGGCTCATGAGTCTAGAGTTTGTTTGCAGTGGCAGGAGGCCCTGGTTTATCCATACTCTCCCTGTCTCTGTCTCTCTTAAATAAATAAATAAATAAATAAATAAATAAATTAATTAATTAAATAAATTACCCTATTACTCTAAGTCACTCTACTTCCAATGACACAAAAAGACTGAAAGCAAAGGTTGGAAATCAATATATCAACCAATTGGAAGCTGAAAACAGGCAAGAGGAGCTAGATGTATATCTGATAAAGTAGACTAGAAGCCAAACTCAAAAGCAACAAAAGAAGGTCATTAGATATTAATGAATGGAGTACTCTTTCAAGAAGATATAACACATATATATATCACTAAATGTTGGTCATTCAATTGTAAAAACAAAACACTACTGGATATTACGGAGCAGAGAGGCCCAGATACAACAATAGTAGGTGATTGTAACATCCCACTTATTAATGGGTAGATCATTTAGACAAAAATAATGAAACTTCAGAATTAAACAGTACCAAATATAAAATAATTGAAGAGAAAGCTACAGAACATTCCATCCAACAGCTACAGGATACACATTATTCGCTGCAGCTCATGGAACGTTCTCTGAAGTAGAGCACATTTTATGCCATAAAGCAAGTCTTAACAAATGGTAAAAGGCAAAAGATATAATTGGAAGAGAAATCAGAGTATTAGCCCTAATAAATGCAAAAACTTACATCCTGTAACTTATCAGATTGTAGTGTAATAAAACTAAAAACCAGTAGCAAGAGAAGCCATAAAATATAGAAATACACATAAATTTAAAAATATACTATTAATTCATTAATGGGTCATTGGAAAAACTGGGGAGGTATTTAAAAATTCCCGAAATCAGGGGCTGGAGAGAGGGCTCAGTGGTTAAAGGCACTTGCTTGCAAAGCCTAATAGGTTTTGATTCCCTAGTACCTGTGTAAAGCCAGATACACGGAGTGGTGCATGCACCTGGAGTTCATTTGCAGCACCAGGAGGCCCTGGCACACTCCTTCCCTCCCTCCCCTTCTCTCCTTGAAAATAAATAAATAAAAATATTAAAATATTCGTTAAAACTCCCCCAGATCAAATGCAAATGGGAGTACAACTTACCAGAACGTTTGGGATACAGCAGAGGCAGCTCTGAGAGAAAGGCAGCCCACTTCCAGTATCGGCATTAAAAATAATAGATATCAACTGCATAACTTAGTGATTCACTTCAAGGTCTTCAAAGCATAAGAACAAATTTCCAAATTGGTAGATAGAAATAAGGATCAGAATAGAAATGATCAGGGCTGGAGAGATGGCTCAGCGAGTAAGGCACTTGCCTCCAGTGCCTAAAGCTCCGGGTTCAATTCCCCAGGACCCACATAAACCAGACCCACAAGGTGGTGGCCCCTGGTGCATTCTCATTCTCTCTCTCTCTCTCTCTCTGCTTGAAAATGAATAAATAAAATATTTTTTTTTTTAAAAAAAAAAGAATAGAAATGATCAGAGTGGGGCTGAAGAGATGGCTTAGCCGTTAAGGCGTTTGCCTGCAATGCAGAAGGACCTGAGTTCGATTCCCCAGGGCCCATGTAAAGCCAGATGCACAAGAGGGCGCATGTGTCTGGAGTTCATTTGCAGTGGCTGGAGGCCCTGTCGTGCCCATTCTCTCTGCCTCTCTCTGTCTGCTTCTCTCTCTCTCTCTCTCTCTCTCTCAAATAAATAAAATATTAAAAAAAAGAAATGATCAGAGTGGAGACTAAAAGAGCAATGCAATGCAGCAATCAAAGTGGAAACCCAGGGTTAGGCTACAGAGGCAACACTAAGTCATTCTTCCAACAGGCCTGCTTAGTTCAGGGAATGTTGCTGGGGATGGGTGGGTAGAAAGACCATAAGAGCTAGGAATACCCTGAAGTTCAGTTCCCTGCTGTCCTATAGAGACTGACTGAGGCCTTCATGAGCCCACAGTGAATACCATAACCCCACTGAGGGAGGGCCCAGAAGAAATGGGAGTAGGGACCAGGGGATAAAAGAATATATAAAATAAAAAAGAGTTGCTTCTTTGAGAAAAAAAAAACTCAAGACTGATAAGCCTAATCCAAACTAACCAAGAGAGAAAAGACCCAAATTTATAGTCAGTGATGGAAAATGGATAGTAAAGCAGATATAAATAAAATACAGATTATTACTTAGGAAATACTTTGAAAATTTATATTCCAATACATTGTAAACCCTAAAAGAAACAGATAAGTTCATAGACACATAGGGCCTACCAACGCAAGAGGATGCAGGTAATTTAGACATATCTGTTATGAATAAACAAGATAGAAGTTCTCCCAAAGAGAGACCTGGGACCAGATGGATTCACTTCTGAACTCTATTAAATCTTTAAGGAGCAGTTAGCACCAGTGAATGTCATAGTCCATCTAATAGAGAGGGAACAAGAAGTCCCAATGTCATTTTATAAAGCCAGTACTACTGTGATATGAAAACTGTAACAATAACAAAAGCCTATTAATTTCCCTGATAAACTTAGATGTAAGCATCCTTAATAATATACTTGCAAGTTGAATTCAACACATTACAGAAATCATGCACCATGAGCAAGGTGGTTTCATTCCAGGCATGCAAGGATGGTTCAATATATGCAAATCAATGCACACAATAGAGCAGGTATAAATGTAGTGACAGAAATCAGACAGTCATCTCGATATAGGCAGAAATGCTCATGATGAAATCCTAAGGGAAGTAGGGATAGAAGGACCATGAATCAACATAACAAAGAATATATGAGTCAAAACTATAGACAATATTATAATAAGTAAAGACTGCAAGCATTGCCTCTAAAATCAGGAAAGAGACAAGTCCACTCTGTCCACTCATTTAATGTCCTGATTGAAGTCTTAGCTGGAGCAATAAGGCAAGTAAGAAAAAAACAGTAAAAGGTTTACAGACAGAAAACAAAGAAGCCAAAGTTTGTCTATTTTCAGACATACGGTTTATATATAAAATACCCTAATGACTCCACCAGACAGCTATTGGATCTGATAAATGCGTCTGGCAAAGTAGCAGGACACAAAACTCCACATACAAAATCAGTATCTTTTCTGTATACCAGTAACGAACACACTGAAAAAGAAATCAGGGCGAGAATCCCAGCCCCAGAGCTTTAACAAACAAGCAAACCTTAGAACAAACCTAACCAGTGAGATAAAAGACCTTCACAGTCAAAACTTTGAAAACTGAATAAAGAAATAGAAGATTCTAGAAAATGAAAAGACTCCCCACATTCATAGACTGGGGGAATTAAATGGTCAGATTAATTCATTTTTCATTCTTCTGACCAAATTACCTGGTTAGATACACTTAGGGAAGTAAGGGTTTGTTTTTGGTTCACAATTTGAGTGTAAAATCCATGCTGATGGAGAAGGGCATGGTGGCAGGGGTGTGACTGATTAAACTGTATCCATAGTTACATGATTTCTCCTTTTTCCCCTTTTATTTAGTTTGGGCCCCCAGCCCATGGGATGGTACCTACTATGTTCAAGAAGGGTCTTTCCTCTTCATTTAAAGCTCTCTGAAAATATCCTCGCAGACCAGCACACCTAGAAGTATCTCCTAGTTGATTCGAAATCCAGAGCTGGGGAGATGGCTCAGCAGTTAAAGGCACTTGCTTGCAAAGCCTTATTGCCCAGGTTCGATTCCCCAGTACCCATGTGAGGGGTGGCTCATCTCATGATAGGGAGTCAGCTATCTTTTCTTATCTCATTGGTAGATTTTGGTTGTCCTCAGTTTCCACTGTCTTCTGTAAAACATAGACAATCCAAAGGAGAGTGAGGTCAGCATCAATTAAAGAGGATTAGCATAGTTAGTTAAGAGAGATTTTGATGGTTTAGCCTCTTTTGGCCAAAGACTAGTGGGAGATTCTCATTGGAGTCCATGATCCTGGTCTCCATAGGATTTTGAGCTGATTCCAAGTGCCAGCTATGGGTTCCTTTCCACTGAGCCGATCCCTTAGCCAACCAGAGAGCCATTACCCACCTAGGCTGAGTGCCACTATTTCACAGCTATGTCGATCTTGCCAGGCTGGTTGCTGTCTTGTCCTCTGCTTGCTCACAAATGTTGACCATTTTCTCCTAGAAGCTCATTTAGTTCTTTCCAGCATGGTTTGGGCTAATCACATGGGAACTGGCTTCCTTCCAGATTCCAGCCAGATCTCTCGAAGTTCTGTGTGGGAAGCATGTGATTTCTTTATCGATAGGGTCTTACCTTTTTCCTCAGGTGGGTAGTCAGGTGCTTTGACAGAAGCCTGTCTTGTTTTGGGGACCTCACAGGTCTGTCTCCCCAACCAACAGCTCATTGTGGGTTGTAACTGACTTCTGATACTGGGAGTTACAGGCCAGAGCCAATTGTTTGAGCATCAGGCTTCATCCCACCCTCGCCAGGGCCCTTCTTACCAGACGATTTCCCCAGGCTCCTAGTGAGGGTTATACCTTTTAGTCGGCTAAGGGATGCTATCTTATCATTCATGACAACTTGCACAAAATGCCAAGGACACCACATTAAACGAAATCCACTGGACACAGCAACAGATACCATGTGATTTCATCCGTATGTAGAGCTGGCTTGTTTTCTAGCCATGTGAGATTTACCCTTGTGAACGGTGCTGTGCAGGTGGCAGTGTACCTCTCCTGATGTCCACGCTGGCACTCCTTAGGCCTTGGTGCCTGTGGCTGGGAGTGTCCTGCCCTCCCACAGAGTAGCTGGGATGAGCCACCTCTCTCATTTAGGGACTCTCATTGGACTCTTGTCCCTACACAAAGCTCCAGCTCCACCTGGAAGTCATGGTGGTTGGCTGGCACAGGTCTCTCAGTCAGCCTTGGATGGTGGCTGACTCAGGGCACGGAGCTGGGGAGAGGTGGCTGTCAGATCGGGGTCACCAGGGCTGCTGCCTGCCACTCTTGGGGTGCTGTGGTGGAAAGCAGTATTATGACTGATCAGAGAAGGAGCCAGCTGGCTCCCAGCTCAGGTGCTGGAGGCCATCTCGTGTTGGCTGGAATGAACATCGTCCCACGTGAGGGTGGCCACCCCATCCTGATTGCCCACTTTCCTATAATCCCATGAAGAGCAGGGTGTGCCACCAGCAGGCATGGTGGGTTGACCAGGCCTCCCTCCTGGACCCAGGGCCTGCATGAATCTCAGGACAACCCACAGATCCCAGGGGGGCATCTGGCTCCTGGGCATGTCTGATCCATTTGACCTAGCCTACTTGGGGGTGATGGGATGGGAGTGAGGGTGCCCTGAGCAGGAAGAAGTGGGAGAAGGGGCCCCACAAGTTCTAGCCTGTCTCAAAGTGCTCTGCCATGGCTGGTTGTCCCAGACCCTGCAGGGGCCGTGGGCTATTTGAGGAAGGCGTTCCAGAACTCTGAATCTCTGACTCATGAGGCTTGGAGCTATGTGATGATTTGTATTGTCAACTTGACAGGACCTGGAATCACCTAGGAAACCAGCCTCTGAGGGATGACCTTGATTAGGTGAATTGAGGTGGGAAGACCCACCTTCACTGTGATGGCCATTCCCAGGGCTGGGGTTCTGGATTGCAGGAGTTGGCCGTCTCTGTTTCCCCTGTCTATCTGAATCTGATCAGTTGCCTCAAGCGCCTGCCTTCCCCCACCATGATGGACTCTAACCTGGAACTGTAAGCAGAAATAAGCCCTTCCTTAAGTTGCTTCTGGCCAGGCATTTTGTCCCAGCAACAAGAAAAGCACAAATACAGGCAGGATCCCTGCTGGACAGAGAGGGTGAGTCATCTGCCGTAGCCACCCAGCCTGCTCCTGGTGGCCAGTCTCTGCCCAGGGCTATGGAGGAGAAGGCACAGTAGCCCTAAAGGACTTGAGAGGGTCTTTGGAGTACTTCAAACGACTTCCCAAGGCAGCTAGTCCTGAATAGGACCTCTTGCCCTTTTCTTCTGGGCTGTGTGTCTCAGAGCCAGCGAGAAGTGGCTTGTCTGAGAAGCTAGCTCCTGCTAGAGGGTTATTAGCAGAAGGTGCCATGAATGTGTGGTTCTGGGGACCGGAGGACATGAGCAGATGGAAGGCCTACCTGGTCTGTTCCCCATGCCCTTGACCACCCTCCACACTTGAGGCCTCTGGGATGGTGAGGGGGTTGTTAGGACTCTACTTTATGTCTCAGGAGCCTGTGAGGGTCTGTATCCTGGATTGGTGAGGTTCTGACCACTTGTTGGGTGGTAGCATCAGAAGGCCTATGCAAATCCGGGCCCCATCTGTGGTCAAAGCCCCCCAGCCCCTTGTTGGTCTCCCTTCCACATGGTGCTAGGGGCCCAGAGCACCTGTCTTCTGTTTGTGTCCTCACTTGAGGGACTTCGTGGCCCTCAGACCTCCACAAAAACCCAGATCATACAGACCAAAGACCTTCTGCTCAGAATCCATGGCAGCTCACCCAGGGGTCTTTGGGATGTGCCTGTGCAAACTGTGACCTGCATTGGCTCTTATTTGCACCGCAATGACAAGTCCCAGACACTGTAAAACCTGGAAAAAATATAATACAGTGGAGGAGCCTAGGGAGGTACTTGGGTGGGGGGACAGGCCAAGATGGCGATGGAGCCTTCCTTCAGAGTGAGTTCTGGGGGCCATGTCCTCCCTGGGGTTGAACCCTAACCTGCCTCTCATCTTCCCAGAAGGTTTAGCTTTGTCCCTCAAACCCTAAGGGTGGCTCTCATACCTTAGGTACTCCGAGACCCGGCCTCAGGCTTACAGGCCTGTCACCTCCATTTCCTGCTCGTTGGGACTGGAGTCCCAGTTTCCAAAACCACCTTCAGTGTCAACATCTCCTGTGACATTTGATGACTTAAGTTGAGAGGTTGTCCACCAGGAAGCAGGGACAGGGGCACAGCCTTGTGGGATGCTGGAGAGCTTCTATAAAGTTGGCTCAAGTTGATAGCATCCTGTACAGGGTCCCTGCCTGCCTCCAGGTGCAGCACCTGCATCCTCTTGGATCTGGACAATGGATGCATGTCCACCTGTCCAGGGGCTCTGCAAGCCTGTGCCAAGACTCAGGATGGGCTTCCTCTCTGCTTCCTGCCTGCCTGCCTTCTCCCCAGTGGTGAGAGTTTCTAAGTGAGTGGGTGGTCCCTGTTGGTCAGAGACCGCCCCCCAGCACCTATGTTGGGTACATAGGACTCAGAACAGTTGTATAAAATGTCTTTCTCCAGCTTCTCTCCACAGGTTCCTGATGTGTGTGTGTGTGTGTGTGTGTGTGTGTGTGTGTGAGAGAGAGAGAGAGAGAGAGAGAGAGAGAGAGAGAGAGAGAGAGAGAGAGAGAGAGAGAGAGAGAGAGAGAGAGAGAGAAGCGGCCTCAGGGCTCCCTTTGTCCACTGATCTTTGGATTCTGGAGTCTGGGGGTCCTGGGCCTGCTGCCTTATTCTGCCCCCAAGTTTCTTACTCAGCCTCTGGAATGCCCCAGCACCTGTTCGTCTGCTGGATGTTGCAGAGAGAAGGTCCTGTTAGGTGACCAAACAAATCAGTCTTCCTCTCCAATTTCCTATCTCTTATGTCTTTTTCTTTTAAATAAATCCCCTGCCACAAGGACTGATCCAGACGACCCATGGAGGAGGATATCCAGCTGATTGGGATGGGGAAGAGGGACATTGAGGAATTGGGGATAACAACTCATTGTTTGCCCACTAAATAATGTAACTCATTATGGACAATAAATATACATTAAAAAAAGAAATTCTAAAAAAAATATTTTGAGAGAGAGAGATAGAGTGAGAGAGAGAGATAGAGAGAGAATGATGTCAAGGACTCTTGCCACTGCAAACAAACTCCAGACACATGTGCCACTTAATGCATCTGGCTTTACATGGGTGCTGGGGAATCAAACCCAGGCCATTAGGCTTTGTAAGCAAGAACCCTTAACCACTGAGCCATCTCTCATTTTCTTTCCTGACTGCAGCTTGAACATCAAGCCTCATGGCTTGGGTAGAGAGGACATCCTTCCCAGGTCCCCATCTTAGGAGGATAAGGTCAATATTTCAGCATTAAATATAATGCCTTTGTGCACTTTTCATTGATGTCCTGTATTTGGGTTGAGGCGTGTTCTCTTTATTCCTAGCTATGTTTTTGGAGGGGTGTCACTGATGATTATTTATTTATTTACCATTTTTAGCGTCTCACTCTAGCTCAGGCTGACCTGGAACTCGCAGTGATGCTCCTTCTTCAGCTTCCTCAGTGCTGGGATTGAAGGCTTGTGCTGCCATACTCACCTAGAGAATTTATTTTTATTTTTTATTTTTTGAGACAGGATCTCATGTAGCCGAGGATGATCTTGAACTTCTAATACTCCTGCCTCCATCTCCTGAGTGCTGGGACTGCAGGCCTGAGCCACCATGCCTGGATTTATGCAGGGCTGAAGATGGAACCCATGGCTTCATCTAGAATCAGCGCTCTACCAAGTGAGCTACATCCTGGCCTTGATGGTATGTTTCTCTCTCTCTTTCTTTCTCTGTTAAATTTCAGGAAAGATTCTAAAAGAGTTTGTGAAAACTTGGTATTCTTTTTCTGTTAAGATTTGGTATTATTATTATTATTATTGTTTGGTTTTTTGAGGTAGGGTCTCACTCTAGCCCACCACACCCGGCTAAGATTTGGTATTATTAATCATTGCAAAAATCTGGGTTTGGAGTTTTATTTTGAAAGGTTTTTAGACACCTTTTTATTGACCATCTCCATATATATACAATGTATGTACCCTGATGACAACCCCTCCCCGACCCTTCTTTGTCTTCTCTCTCCTAACCCCATCCACTGACTCCTTCTCCTTTCCAACCTGTCCTTCTATTTTGATATCATCACGTTTTTGTCCTCATACTATGAGATCATGGATGCAACAACCATGGAATGTCTGGAAGACAGTATTCCAGAATATTCTTTCCCTTCCTTTAGTTCTTATGATTTCCTATTACCTGTTCTGCAGTGGTCCCTGAGCCACGGAGGGTGTGAGCGTGTTCTCAGTACTGAACGCTCCACTGTCACTTCTTCTCAGCACTTGGTGAGTAGAATTCCATTGTGTATACATACCACATCTTTGATATTCATTCGTCCAGTGATGGGCAGCTGGGTTGATTCCAATTTTTAGCTATTGTGAATTAAGCAGCTATAATCATGATTGAGCAAATGTCTCTGTATTGGAGAAAGGAGTCTTTAGGGTAGATGCCAGTAGAGGGATAGTTGGGTCCGTTGGTGGCTCTATATGCTTCTTTTTCAGGAGCCTCCACACTGATTTCCATAGTGGTTGTACAAGTTCGCATTCCCACCAGCAGTGAATGAGGGCTCCTTTGTCCTCTGCATCCCTGCCAACATCTATTACTGTTAGACTTTTGAATGATTGCCGGCCTAGCTGGAGTAAGATGGAATCTCATAGTTGTTTTGATTTGCATTTCCCTGGTGGTTAAGGATGTTGAACATTTTCCTAATTTGTATTTTTTCTAATTTCCTAATTTGTAGCCATTTGTATTTCCTCCTTTGTGAATTCCCTATTTAATTCATTACTCCATTTTTTGAGCGGCTTGTTTGATTTTTTTTTATTACTTAATATTTTGAGTTCTTTGTAGGTTGTAGATATTAGGCCTCTATGGTGTAGCTGGTGACGTTCTCTCCCAGTCTGATGGCTTTGTGTATGGTATGTTTGTCTGTACAGAAGCTTTTTAGCTTGATGAGATCCCATTGGTTGAGTGCTTGTTGAATTTCTGGGGTTACTAGGGTAATGGTCTGGAAGTTTTCCCTGACTCCTAGATCATGGAGAGTTCCCGTATTTTTCTTCCAGATTCTTAAGGGTTTCAAGTCTTATATTAAGGTCTTTGATCCATTTGAAGTTGACTTTTGTGCATGGCAAGAGGAGAGGGTCTAGTTTCATTTCTTTTACATGTGTTTATCCAATTTGTCCAGCCCCATTTGTTGAAGAGGCTGTCTTTTTCCAAGCATATGTTGTTGGCACCTTTGTCCAAGATCAAGTACCTGTGGTTACTTGAACTAAGGGCTGGGTTTCTAATTCTGTTCCATTGGTCTACATGTCTGCTTTTATGCCAGAACCATGCTGTTTTTGTTGCTATGGTTTTTTAGTAACGCTTTAGATTGGGTATGGTGATATCTCCCAATGGTTTCTTTTGCTGAGGATATTTTTGGATATCCGAGGCCTTCTGCCATTCCAAATGAATTTTGAGATTATTTTTTTCTGTCTCTGCAAAGAATGATGCTGGGATTTTTATTGGTATTGCATTGAATCTGTATGTTGGTTTTGGTAGAATTGCCATTTTCACAATATTACTTCTATCTGGGAGCACGGAAGGTCTTTCCATCTTCTCACATTCTCTTCAATTTCCTTCTTGAGTGTTTTTATGTTTTCATTATATAGATCTTTAACATTGTTGGTTAGTGTTATTCCAAGGTATTTGATTTTTTGTATGTGTGTGGCTATTGAAAATGGGACAGTCTCACTGATTTCTTTTTCTGTATGCTTGTTATTTGCATACAGGAAGGCTACTGACTTGTATGCTAATTTTGTATCCTGCCACTTTGCTGAAGACGTTTATCACCTTTAGGAGCTTTATGGTTGAGTCTTTTGGGTCTGATATTTAGAGGATCATGTCATCTGTAAATAGGGATAGTTTTCCTTCTTTCTTTCCAATTTGTATTCTTTTTATGTCTTTTTTCTTATTTCTTGGGCTAGAACTTCCAGCGCTATGTTGTAGAGCAGTGGGGAGAGTGGACACATTTGTCTTGTTCCTGATCTCAAAGGGAACTCCTTGAGTCTTTCCCCACTGAGTATGATTTGATCTTTGGTGTTTTTTTATACAGCCTTTATTATATTTAGGTATAAGCCCCACATTCCCAGTCTCTCCAGCGTTTTGATCATGAAAGGATGTTGAATTTTGTCTAAGGCCTTCTCTGCATCAATTGAAATGATCATATGGTTCTTGTGTTTATGTTTATTTATGTGGTGGATTCCATTAATCAATTTCTGTATCCCTGTATGCCATCCCTACATCCCTAGGATGGAGCTTACCTGATCAAGGTGGATAACGTTTTGATGTGTTGTTGAATTCCTTTTGTGATGATTTTGTTCAGAATTTTTGCATCTAAATTCATCAGGGACATAGGTCTATAGTTTTCTTTTCTTCTTCTTTTTAAATTAATTAATTAATTAATTATTTTAATATATATATATATATATATATATATATATATATATATATATATATATATATATTGACCATAATGAGTTACATTATTTAGTGGGCAAACAATGAGTTGTTATCCCCAATTCCCCAATGCTCCCCCTCCCCATCCCCAATCAGCTGGATATCCTCTTCCGTGGGTCGTCTGGATCAGTCCTTATGGCAGGGGACCATGGATAGCCTAGTACTCAGCCTGGTTCTCCTGGCCCAAGTGATCTTTTCTTCTTATATCTCTGTCTGGTTTCAGTATTAAGGTGATACAAGCTTCATAGAAAGAGATGGGGAGCATTCCTTGTTCTCCAATTGTGTGAAAAAACTTGAGAACCAGTGGTTTTAGTTCTGTGATGAAGGTTTAGTAGAATTCAGCCCAGAATCCCTCAGGACCTGGACTGTTTCTTTTGGGGAAGGTTTTTGAGTACATTTTTAATCTCAATGGATGTAATAGGTTTGTTCAGGAGATTAATGTGCTTTGGATTTAGTTTTGGTAGGTGGTATGTGTCTAGGAATTTATTACATTTCTTCCAGGTTATCCAAATTTGTGAAGTAGAGGTTTTAGAAATATGTCCAGAAGCGTCTTCCAATTTCTTTGATGTCCATTGCGATCTCTCCCTTTTCATTTCTAATTTTGTCAATTTGAGACTTCTCTTATTTTTTTCAACTTGGCCAAGGGTTTATCAATCTTGTTATTTTTTCAAAGGACCAGCTTTTTTTTTTTTAAATTTTTTATTTATTCATTTTCAAGCAGAGAGAGAGAGAGAGAGAGAGAGAGAGAGAGAGAGAGAGAGAGAGAGAGAGAGAGAGAGAGAGAGAGCGCACCAGGGCCACCACCTTGTGGGTCTGGCATATGTGGGTCCTGGGGAATTGAACCCGGGGCCTTAGGCACTGGAGGCAAGTGCCTTAACCGCTGAGCCATCTCTCCAGCCCAGGACCAGCTTTTTGTTTTGTTAATTTTCTTAGTTTCCAATTCATTAATTTCAGCTCTGATCTTATTTCTTTCCATCTGGAACTCTTAGGTTTGGATCATTCTTGTTTTCCCAGCACCTTTAGGTGGTTGGTTGTTAATTTGAGCTCTCTCTGTCTTTGCTATAAAGGCATTTAGTGCTACGAATTTCCCCCTTAGGACTGCCTTCATTGTGTCCCATAAATTTTGGTATGTTGTGTTTTCATTATCATTTTCCAGAAATTTTGCAGTTTCCTTTTAGATTTCTTCCATGACTCGTTCATTATTAAGTAGCATGTTGTTCAGTCTTCAGGAGCTGGTGTAATTTTTGCTGTTTCTCTAGTTAATTCCTCACTTTATCACATTATGGTCTGATATGATGCAGGAGGCAACGTCAGTTTTCCTGAATTTATGGAGATATGCTTTATGGCCTAATATATGATCTTTTTTGGAGAAGGTTCCTTTCTTTCAAATTGGGGTAGAATGTTCTGTAGATGTCTGTTAAGTTTAACTGATCTATGGTGTTTTTAAGATCTATTATTTCCCTGTTGATTTTCTGCTTGGATGATCTGTCTATTGATGACAGGAGTATTGAAGTCCCAACTATGATGATGTTAGGATTTATTTCTGGTTTGTTTTCTAGTAGGTTTTTCTTAATAAACTGTGATGCACCAGTGTTTGGTGCATATAATTTAATAATTGTGATGTCTTCCTGTTGGATAGTTCCCTTGATGAGTAAGACGTGCCCTTCTTTGTCCTTTTTGATTACTTTACGTTTTAAGTCTATTTTGTGATATTAATATGGCCACTCCTACTTGCTTCTTATTTCCATTTGCTTGGAAAATCGTTTTCCATCCTTTCACCTTGAGAAGGTGTCTGTCCTTGGTGGTGAGGTGGGTTTCTTGAAGATAGCAGATAGAAGGGTCCATTTTCCTAATCAATCCTGTTAACATGTCTATATGGGCAAGTTAAGACCATTTATATTTAATGCTATAACTTTGAGGTTTGATCTAATTCCTGCCATGGTGGAGGGTTTATGGGGATTAATGCCTCGTATGCTATTATGTCCACTCTGATTTTCTTTGATGTGCTCGTCCTCTAGTGGGCTCTTGAGGTTGGCTGCTCAACTCTTCTGTGTGGAATATTTCCTGGATTATTCTGGGCCGGTTTAGCTTTGTGTTCATATAATTGTAGAGCTGGCTTTTATCATGGAATGTTTTTTCTTTATCTATTATGAGGGATACTTTTACTGGGTATAATAGTTTGGGTTGGAAGCCATAGTTTTTTTTTAGACTTTGAAGTACTCCATTTCAAGCCCTTCTGGCTTTCATGTTTTCCATTGAAAAATGTGTAGTAACTCACTGGCCACTTCTATGTGGGACTAGGTGACCTTGATGTAGGGCTCTGTGGTTGTTGTGTTGTGTTCTTATTTTTAAAAATATTTTATTTATTCATTTTCAAGGAGAGAGAGAGAGAGAGAGAGAGAGAGAGAGAGAGAGAGAGAGAGCGCACCAGGGCCACCACCTTGTGGGTCTGGCTTATGTGGGTACTGGGGAATTGAACCAGGAGCCTTAGGCACTGGAGGCAAGTGCCTTAACAGCTGAGCCATCTCTCCAGCCCTGTATTGTGTTCTTTTTGCATTGGGGTCTACCCATATTGGGATAAGAGTCTAATTTTCATAAGGAAGGGGGCAAGTATTGGCCTTTTCAGGGTCTTCAGTGAATGTTCTGCTTTGGGTTTGAGCCAGATTGGAGCGGGATGGTGCTGTATCAACTGATGCTCGGGTTGTAGAGGTTACAGATGCACCTGAAGTTGTGGGCTGGTGACTGGTACAAAAGTTGTCTTGGGGATCAAAAATCTCTGCCTGTAATCACTGCTGTGCCTCACCTCTGGGGCTCAGGGGTTTCCAGAGCAGTAGCAGTTGCCCCTCTTCCCCTCTGTTTCCCAGCACAGGACCCAACCACACCGGGTCCCTCACCAGTCAAGGATGCACAGGCCCTGCACACACCATCGCCCCTAGAGCACCCTAGAGCACAGACCCCAAGTACATCGCTCTCTTCACCAACCTGGAGATGGTTTCCTGGCAGAAGGTTCCCTGCCCTCAGCAAGTTGGGTTCCTGGTGTAAGGCTCCCTACCCTCAGAGAACACATTTCCCAGGATTATAAGTTTGCTTTTTTAAGGTATAGGATGGCAAGAATTTTATATTTACCAGACATTTATCATTACAAGTTCTTTATTTCACTCAGAAGATAGGAATTTCAGGTGGCACTTCTCTTACAGCCTGAAGAGCTCATTCTAGAATTTCATGCAGAGTAGGTATGATGGATATGGATTTTCTCAGTTTTCTTTTGGCCCAGAATATTTCTAGGCAAGGGCTCTACAAGTGAGTTGCAGCTTCAACCTTAAGTGTTATCCAGGCTGGACTTACGTTTGTTGTCCTCTTGCCTCAGCCTCCTGAGTAGATGGGATAAGAGGCCTGTGTCATAATGCTGAATGACACTTTCATTCATTTTTTTTCCACTTTCATTCTTGAAGATTATTTTTTGTCTTTTACTGCATTTAGGAAATGTGTAACATATTTATTCAGATACGAATTCATCCCCATTTTTATTTTTCTGCTCTTTTGTACTAGAATTGCATTTGTGTGTGGTCTTTTTGTATTTCTGCACAAACCACCGAAACTCCATTTCTCTCTCCTGTTTCTCTCTGGGCTCCAGGTTGGATACTTTCTATTGATCTTGTTTGAAGCTCACTGGTTCTTTCCTCTTCTCTTACAATTAATGAGTCAATATTGACATATTTTCATTGACTAGGTCTGTGGTTTATTCAGAGGTCATTGGTGTTTACTCAATGTCGTCTTCTGTTCTGGAATTTCATTGGGCTTATATATCTTGTCTACTTTGTCTCCTATTGGCCATGAGAGTTTCTTAGCCTTTTCTTGTTTTTGATGGCTGAGAAATTATCTGAGTCATTTCGTGGAATGTCAGATGCTTGAGAAGAATTCCACAGAGGCAAAGTGTATCATTCCCATTTTGCCACACCAAGGGCACCTCAGTGTGGATTACCAATGCCATTTATGAGCCTGATCGCATGACCGAGGTGCTTGTTGGATGGATGTCAGTACCATAAAGTGCTCCTTTATCCACTTTTCTACATGGAACCTTCTGGAAGGCAGTAAATGTTGCTGTGAGAGGATTCTTCCATCCACCACCCTTTCCCAATCATGCTACCTATGAATAGGGGTAACAGAGTCCCTGACCCGCACTACCAGACATGACATTGTTGCATTTATCTTCTCATTGCTGGCACAAAGCACCTGACCAAAAGAGGCTGACATGAGGAAAGTTGTTTATTTTGGCTTAAATACTTGAGGGGAATCTCCATGATGGCAGGGAAAAATGTGACATGAGCAGAGGCTGGACATCACCTCCTGACCAACATCAGGAGGACAACAGCAACAGGAGAGTGTGCCAAACACTGGCAAGGGGAAGCTGGCTAGAACCACCACAGCTCACCCCCCAACAACACACCTCCATCAAGGTTCTAATTCTCCGATTGCCATCAGCTAGAGATGAAGCATTCAGAACACACAAGTTTATGGGGGACCCCTGACTCACCGCAGTCATCAAGGAGAGAGCACTGTGCTGATGCAGTTCTATCGGACACCATGTTTCTCACACTCTCCATCGCAGTAGTTTTCTACATCTGAAATAGAGTTTCTTAGAGTCTCCACCCCCAACTTAGAATCCCTTAACCGCCTAAATGGTTATAAAAATTTGGGTATGTTAGGCATCTTTTACGTTGGAATATTCATCTTAAATTCCTCAATGTTTCAATAATTTGATAATGAACTTCTTGTCATTGAACAGTATTCCATTGTGTGCATGTACTGTCTGTCTGTTCACCTCCTGAGGAGCACCTTGACTGGGCCCAGCTTTGGGTAATTATCAATAATGCCACCGTAGACATTTGAACATTGTTTTTTTGTATAGATGCACGCTTTCAAGTGAGTTCAGTCAGCACCTCTGAAGAGTGCATGCTGGTGCATACAGAGACACTGTCTTAGATTTGTTTTCTCTCCTGTGTGTGCTTGCGTGTGTGTGTGTGTGTGTGTGTGTGTGTGTGTGTGTGTGTGTGTATGTGTGTGTGTGTGTGTGTATGTGTGTATGTGTAGGACAGAGGAAAGCTTCTAGTGTCCTTCCTCAGGATTGCTACCAACCTTTAAAAAGCCTAGAGTCTTTCATTAGCCTGGAGTTTACCAAGTTGGCTATGCTGGCTGGCTGGTCAGCCCAGGGGTCTTCTGTCTCCACCTCACCAGCGCTGGGACTCTAAGCACTGGCACGTTACCAGCTGTGCTGTCTCCCAAGCCCCGTGTGCTTAGATTTGTAAGAAAATATATGCTGCCATAGACAGTGGCTGGACTATTGTGCATTTCTGCAGTGGTGAGAGGGAGTCTCTGTTGCTCAGCCTCCTTGCCAGCATTTGATGTTGTCAGGATTCTGCATTTTATCCATTCAGCAAGACACATAGCAGCACCTCAACGTTCATCTTAGCTCCCACCACAGACTCTGAGCATTTTTGCTGGTCCAGTTTTCAATAGATATGTCTTCTTGATTAGAAAGAAGCTTCCTTAGATTGTTTTGGTCATTTAAAAATTTTGTTGTTTTCTTACTGTTGACTTTTAAGAGTTCTTTGTGTATTTCAGATGCAGCCCTCTATCAGACGGATATGTGTTTTATGTCAACTTTCTCTCCTAGCCTATGGCTCAGGTGTTCATTCCCTTCAACAGTGTCATTTGCAGAAGAGACACACATTACTTTTTTTTTTTGGTTTTTCAAGGTAGGGTCTCGCTCTAGCCCAGGCTGACCTGGAATTCACTATGTAGTCTCAGGGTGGCCTTGAACTCATGATGATCCTCCCACCTCTGCCTCCCGAGTGCTGGGATTAAAGGCATGCGCCACCACGCCCAGCTACATTTTTAAAATAAATATTTTATTTATTTGCAAGGAGAGAGAGAATGAGTGAGTGAGTGAATGAATGAATGAATGAATATGGGTGCTCCAGGGCCTCCTGTCACTGTAACTGTTCTCCAGATGGATGCACCACTTCTACTTCTGGATTTCCATGGGTACTGGGGAATCAAACCTGGGTTGTTGGGCATTGCAGGCAAACACCTTAACCACTGAGCCATTTCTCCAGCCTAGGACATTACATTTTAATGATGCCCAGTTTTTCATTTTTTTTACATAGGTCATGCATTTGGTGATCATCTGAAAGTTATCTGCAAGCCTGGAGTCACCTAGACGTCCTGTTGTTTTTTTCTAGGAGTTTGGTAGCTTTACGTTTTATGTGGGTTATAATCTATTTTGAATTAGTCTTTGTGAAAGGTCTCCCCTCCTCTTCCTCCTACTTCTTTGTTTTTCTTTTTCTTCTCCTCCATCTCCTCTTCCTTCCCTTCCTCCTTTTTCTTCTGCTCCTCTTTCTCCTCCCCTCCTTCTCTTTCCTTCTTTCCTTCCTTCCTTCATCTCTTCTTTCCTTCCTTCCTTCCCTTTTTCTCCATTTTATCTTCCTTTCCCCCATCTTTCTTCCATGCAGATGGATGTCCTATTTTTCCAGCACCATTTAATGAAAGACTGTGCTTTCTCTCCTGAATGCATTTGCTCTTGGACCAAAGCTCAGCTGCTACTGGTGTAAGCTGGCTCTGTGCTCTCTCTTCCAGTCTGTGGGTCTGTTTGTCCCTTCGCCATCCCCAGGTAGTCCTGGTCACTGTGCTTGGTGGTGAGCCTTAATGTCAAGGGGTCAGGCCTTGGCTGTTATCTGTGTTGCTCTGGCTTTCTTGGCCTTTTGTCTTTGCCATAAACTTCAGAATCCATTGGTTGGTATCAACAAGGTATCTTGCTGGTTTTTTAGAGTTTGTGTTGAATCTGTGGGTAAACTGGAATGAATATGGAGTCTTCCTAGTTTTTCAAAAATATTTTTATCTATTGTGAAGGAATAGAGGGAGGGAGGAAAGAAGGCAGAGGGACACACACACGCAGAGAGAGAGAGAGAGAGAGAGAGAGAGAGAGAGAGAGAGAGAGAGAGAGAGAGAGAGAGAGAGAGAGAGAGAATATGAATGGGCATGCTGGGACCTTTTGCTGCTTCAGATGAACTCCAGATACATGTACCAATGTGTGCATCTGGCTTTATATGGGTCCTGGAGAATCAAACCTGGGTTACCAGACCTTGCAACCCAGTACCTCCACACTACTAGGCCATCTCCCCAGCCTTCCATTTAAAAATATTTTAAAATAGTTTAAAAATATTTTAAAAGTGCCTTAGCTACTAAACCATCTCTGCAGCTCCAATCTTTATATATATATTTTAACATTTTTATTGGCTTAAAATCATATATAAACAAAACAACATGCTCAGTATCATAAGTTATTAGAGAGAACCATTGAAACCAGGACGACATTCCCTCTATGCATTAGATATTCTGCCCCCCACCCATAGTTCTTACATTCTGTCTGGCACCTCTTCTGCAAATTTCCCTGAGTCATGGTGGGTGAGTTTAAATTTTGCATAGTTATTAGGTTTTTAAAAGTCTTTGAATTTGTGTTTTGGACAATTTTGGGCACCCTTGGTGCCTCTCTCCATTATCCTTCCCTAGAATCTCTGCTTTGCTGTGGGAATAGATGCTTTTCTCATCAGCCCACTTCCTCAGAGGTTGCGTTAGGGCTCTAAATGGTGAGTTTGAGGTGGTTTGTCTCCTACTTGGGTGCCCCATCAACTCAGGTCCATTTGGTGGAATTCGGTTGTTCACAGCTTTCGTTCATTTCTGAAAAATACAAACTGTCTCCAGGGGAGAGTGAAATCATTGTTAGTCAGTTGAGACAAATATTGCTAGGTTGGTGAGCATTTGAAGCATGTAGCCTTTCTGAAGACCTGTAAGGTTAGTGAGGACTTCCCCTTGGAGATGGGGTTCTTGGTCTCCATTCAAGGTTACCTTGGATCCCCGCACCAGTCCAGGGTTCCCTGCCTCTGAGCGGATCTCATAGCCAATTAGCCAGCTGTTGATTACCCATCTAGGTTGGGTGCCGCTATTGCACAGATGGGCACTTCTTGACTTGCTTGTCTGTGCCATATAGCAGTGTGTTCTGCATTCTCAGGCCATCGGTTGGTGTAACGTGAAGATGTCTTCTACTCTCTCAGGATCTCGTTGGTCTGGTTCCCCTGGCAGCTTGTGCAACACCTTCTGGCATTACCCAGGCTGCCCTTCTGGGAGCTGATTTTGTTTCCTGATTCAGCAGGGTCTCTCGGTGTTGTGTGATAGCAATTTGTGGAGTCTTCAGCAATAGGGTCTGATCTTTTGCCTGAAGTGGGTATTCAAAGGCTGTGACAAAAGTTTGCCTTATTTTAGGGACTGTGTAGGTCACTCTGATCAACAGCTCATTGTGGGCAGTAACTACTTAAGGCATCAGGGAGCCAAAGGTCAGCGTCCTTTGTACTAGAGGCAGGCTTCCATCCCCACCCCCTTTGGGGCCCTTGTTACCTAAGATGCCTCCAGCTACCTCTGGAACTTGTATAAAAGAAAGGATTCTATGGAGTCAGATCAGATTATTGTTAGTTTAGGTTTGTGTACATCTCCCCCCTCTGTTGTCCCCCCCATCCCCATTTCCTTCTGTCCCCTTTGTCACCTGAATCACTAGTCATGATTACTTATAGGTCAAGCTTAACCTGATTAGGGGCCACAGATGAGGGAGAGTATGCGGCCTTTGTCTCTCTGTTCTTGTGTAAGTTCACTAAGTATGATCGCGTCTTTATTTTTGAGCACAGACTAGATCTCCATTTATTTGGGTATTCTTTGATTTCTTTCTTCAGAGGTTTGTAGTTTTCTGCATATGGATCCCGAACGGATTTAGTGCTGTTGTGAGTGACACGCATTTTCAGTTATTTCTAGGAGTTCTCCGATGGCTTTCCAGAAAGCCATGGACTCTGCACTCACTGCCTCGACTCGCTGTGAGGGCTGCTGGTTCCAGGAGGTTTGGTTTATAGCTTTCTTTACAGCTAATAATGTCAACTGTGAGCAAAGACAGTTTTATTTCCTCCCTCACAATCTGTAGGTTTTCTGTTTCCCTCTCTGCTGACTAGGAGTGGTGGCTGGGAGTATTCATGCCTTCACCCCATGCTTCTAGGGATGCATCCAGTGCTGCATCAACCGAGCCTCTTGGAGATTCAATTCCGCTCTGTTCCCCCCTGGATTAACAAGTTGGTAGCCCACCTGGTTCTGTGGAGTATGGCAAATGGAAGAAGAGAGGGTCATTGGATTTGCAACAGTTTTGTTTTTGAAAAATGGCCATTGGCGTGTGAAGCAGGTGTGCTAGGTTGCCTGCATGGAGCCCGATGGAGCCACGAGGATGAACTGTGGGTTGCAATGGAGACCCAAATAATTCCAGGACTATGGATGGGTGCCAAGGCGAGCTGCCAGCACTGGACAAAGTTTTCCCGGACCGTGAGTAGCCGAGCTGGAGGGGCGGAATTGAATCTCCAAGAGACTTATTGGTTAGAATCATTGGACTTGGAGTTAGAGATTGATGGTGCCCTGCTTATTTCAAATCTTGTATTGGTTCAGTCTGTTTTTGCCATGCCTCATGTTTTGCAGTGTGGATATTCTGTGCCATTACGGGTTTATTTTTGGTATTATGGCTCAATTGAAAGCTGTGGGAACTTAAGAGTTGAGTTGAACACATTATATTTACATCATGTATGATTATTAGTTTGTGGGGGCCAGGGGTGATTGTCATGGTTTGATACAGGTGTCCCCCACAAACAAATGAATGTGTTCTGGGTAATCGATCCTCAGCTGATGGCAGTTTGGATTTTACAACCTCAATGGAGCTGTGTTGTTGGGGGTGGGCTTATGAGGTTATAAGCCAGCTTCCCCTTGCCAGAGTTTGGCACACCTTCCTGCTGCTGTTTCCAGTGTTATGGCAGAGGTGATGTCCAGCTCTCTGCTCATGCCATCGTTTTCCCTGCCAGGATGGAGTCTCCCCTCGAGTCCATAAGCCTAATAAACCCATTCCTCCACAAGCCGCTTTTGCTTGGGTTCTTTCTGCGCAGCAACTAGAAAGCTGAACACAACAGCTCTGTAGGTGTTTTTAGATCAAGTTGAGGAAGTTAGGAATGCATGTAGAAGTTCCAATAACACCTTTCTACAGTTGATATGATCTTTTTGCTCTTTTTGACATGGTAAATTACATCATTTTCAACCATTGAACCAATCTTGCATACTTGAAACAAGTCAGATTTAGATATTGTATATGATTCTTTTATATATAATTAGGCAGAAATGATTGTGTTATACCGAATACTGTTATGTGCATGAGAGACACTGGTCTATGGTTTTCTTCTAGTGTACCCATCCACTTCTGTCTCTAAGGTCATGGTGGCCCCATCGGATGTTAGAGAGCGTTGCTTCTGCTTTTGCTTTCTAGAGGAGATGGTACAGAATGGGCGTCGAGCACTGGGATTGTAGAGGCTAGTGCTACAATGTCTGGCTTTCACGTGACTTCTGGGGATCCAAACTCAGGTACTCACACTTGTATGACAAGTGCTTTGTGCATTGAGCCGTCTCTACAGCCCTTGATCCAATCTTTTAAATCTGCCGATAGAGTTTTATTTCTCTGCTATGAATGAAAGCAGATTGCGTCTCATAGAATTAGTCCATTCAGTATAAACTGTTAGTTATGGGTGTAGAGTTGTTCAGAGACTGTATTGGTTATTTGAGGTCCACAGGATTAGTGTTGTTGAACTTCATCGTTTCTGAGGTAAGTAACGCATGGCTTCTGTCAGTTTTTCCAGTTATCGGAATAAGAAGCTACTCTATTGATCTTTTCATAGAACAGGCTTTTCCTTTTGCTGAGTCTTTTCTGATGTTATCCTGCTTTTGATCCCAATGATTTCTGCTTCATTGATGATAATCTCTCTTTTGCTTACATGTCCAGCTTGCTGCATGTGACCACAGGCATCCCAAGATTGCTATGAATGTGGCTGAACACATACGTAGATGGCAACATCATGTCATAGGTGAGAGATTGTGTGACAGATGAGGCATCACGTTGGAGATGGTCACATCTTGTTGAGGTAATTAATACATGCATTGTTTCATATACATTTGTAGCGAGAATAACAATAATGTATTCTTTGTAAGTTTGAAAAATATAAAACATGTTACTAACTATAGTTCATTTTGAATGATAGATCTTTTTTGTACCTTTAATATTTTTTTTCAGGGGCTGGAGAGATGGCTCAGCAGTTAAGGTGCTTGCCTCCAGTGCCTAAGGCCCTGGGTTCAATTCCCCAGGACCCATATAAGCCAGCCACACAAGGTAGCATACTCTCTCTCTCTTTCTCTCTCTCTCTCTCGTCTGTATCTTTGCTTGCAAATGAATAAATAAAAAATGTTTTTTCAGTATATGTTAGTTGTACAAGATAATGGAATTCATTATAACATTTCATATATGTGTATATTGTTTGCTGATCATGTTCAAACAAATCTCTTTGTCCCCTTCTTCTTCCCATTCAGCTCCTTCCTATTTCTATGACTTCCCCCTTCCTTTTCTCTTATCTTTCTTGAAAAAAAATCTAGGTTTAAAAAATTTTTTTATTTATTCATTTTCAAGCAGAGAGACACAGAGAGAGAGAAAGTGAAAGAGAGAGAGAGAGAGAGAGAGAGAGAGAGAGAGAGAGAGAGAGAGAGAGAGCACCAGGGCCACCACCTTGTGGGTCTGGCTTATGTGGGTCCTGGGGAATTGAACCCGGAGCCTTAGGCACTGGAGGCAAGTGCCTTAACCTCTGAGCCATCTCTCCAGCCAAAAATCTAGGTTTTTAGATATGAGAGAAAAACATGATTTGTCTTTCTGGAGCTGGCTTATTTCTCTTTACATAATGATCCTCATGAACATGACATCGTTTGGCTCTTCTTTTTGGCTGAATAAAACTCCATGGTGTATGTTCGCATCACATTTTCTTTATCCATTCTGTGTTGATGGTTCGCTAGGTTGGCTCTAGGGCCAAAATAAACATAGCCATGCACGTGTCTGCGGCGGTGTGCCAAAGGAGCTTACTTTGGGTCTATAACCACAGCATACTTGGATCCTGTGGCAGCTCTGTGTGCTCTTTGAGGACCTTTCCTACCAATCTCCACAGTTGTTACACTAGTTTGAGTCCTAACAGCGTATAAGGGTTGCTTTCTGCACACTGTTGAGAGCATTTCTTGTTACTTGTTTTCTGATCACAGCCCTTGTGACTGGGGATTGGAGGAATCTCAAGGAAGTTTCGATTTGCATTTCCCTAGACTAAGAATGTTGGGTTTTTAAATTATATTGGCCATTTATACTTCTTTTTGTTTTTTGCTCATTTCTTGTTTGTTCTTTACAAACCGATTATTGGGAACTTTGATATATGAACATCCAGTGATTTGGTTGCGTTCCTATCCTGTCTTTCCCTTCTGTCTCTAGGCCCACTGAAGACCCTTTTCTCTGTTTTGCTCCTCTTCATCCTCTTTGTCAACATGTTGATGGGTGGGGCAGTAGAAAAACCTGTGACAACTCAGATGTTTCTCCCTGTCACGGAGGGAAAGTTCCTGTCTCAGTGCCGAGAAGCCACAGACCACCCACCCAGCCTGCCAAGACGTCTGAGTGTGGATTCTCCATAGGCAGTGGGGTGACAAAGACAGCCTCGGCCATGCACACCAAACTTGGGCCAAGTCGGCCCAAGGACAGTCGGCCCAAACCCCTCAGGAGTAGCAGCTTGGAATGAGGATGAAGGTAGAGCAGAGGAAGGCCCCCACAAGCAAAGAGGAGGAGGAAGAATATTGGGATACCCCAACATCAGCCGCACCAAACTCCTTCCTTCAATCAGGGGGAGCGGGGACTTCCCAGAACAGAAGCTCTGGGAACAAAATTTAAAATCTCATCTGGGAAATGGCCAGGACCTAGACCACGACCACATGGTGTGTTTTGAAACTGGCTGTGTGGTGGCCGTGAAGTCAAAAGGAACAGTTTCCTCTTTTATTTTTAAAAATATTTTATTTATTCATTTCAAGCAGAGAGAAAGAGAGAAAGAGAGAGAGAGTGCACCAGGGCTCCCACCTTGTGGGTCTGGCTTATGTGGGTCCTGGGGAATTGAACCCAGGGCCTTAGGCACTAGAGGCAAGTGCCTTAACTGCTGAGCCATCTCTCCAGCCCTACATTTAAGTTTCGAGTAAGCCCCAAGTAAAACACTGGAAATGTAGGTAGCACTGTTAGTTCTTACACGAGTTAATTACATGGAGATACATAAATTTAACTTTTCTGTAGGCAAAATTCACTTTGTCCATTTCCTGTATGTTCCATTAAATCTCTTCTACACGCTGTTTACTTGACCCGAGTGAAATGTTAACCCAGTGTCAAGTTGGGGAGACCAAGATGACTCACACCAATGTCTTTGCTAAAATCCCAAGAAATATTTTGTCAAAACTCAAAAGAAAAATGGTTATGGGCTCAGAACAGCGCAGGTCTCGAGGAAGTAATGGTCATCACTGTTAGGTCGTGAATGCATCGGTCAGTTTGTGTTGGGAGGGCATTGCCTCATGGTATGTGTTCCCTCCTTGTAGCTCTGACATTCTGTCCCCTCTTTCTGCAATGTCCCCTGAGCCTTGAAGGGTGTCAGAAATCTCCTTAGTGTTCAGCTCTTAATAGCCTCTTGGTTTCAGCCTTGATGGGTGCTTGAGTCCCCTTCTCCATAGATAGGTTCTCTGCTGGTGGTGCACTCAGCACCCCGACCTCCTCACCAGCATCTGCTGGCATTTGATGGCGACAGTCTCAATACATATAGACAATCAGGCATGTTCAGAGCCCCTCCCGCCACCTTGCCCTGTCCTCCTCCCCTCCCCCTCCCCGATTCCTCTTCTATTTTGATGACAACACTTTTGCCTCCTGCTATGCAGCTCTTGTGTGGGTGTCATCAGCCCCTGTGAGACCTCGGATCTCACGGCCACTTTGGGTCTGGAAAGGGTATTACAAAGCACTCTTCCCCTTTCTTTGGCTCTTCCATTCTTTCCGCCACCTCTTCCACAGTGGTCCCTGAGCTTAGTATGGCCTGGTAGGGATGTCTCAGTGCTGAACACTCCATTGTCACCTCTCAGCACTCTGGTGAGTTTCAAGTCGTCCCAGGGGTCACTGCCAACTGAAAAGAGAAGCTTTTCTAACCAAAAGTGAGAATAGCATTAATACATGGGCATTAGCCCAAGCATTTAGCAGGTAGTTTGGTGTACCTACTGTATCTATGTGGCTAGACACCAATAGTAATTTCCTCTACTATTTATGAGGTTTTTGATGAGGTTTTGAGTGTCAGGCACAAATTCCTTCCTTGGAGCAGGCCTCGGTCCAATTCGAGAGTAGTTGGCTTTTCCATAACAAACATCCCACCATTGTACCAGGCCTATTTGGCCTGGCTGGCCAGCCGTAAAGCTCGAAGGGTTCACTGCTGGTTAAGACCATTGATGACTTTTCTCCCCAGCAGGCTGCATGGCTCTTCCCAGCATCCTGACAGCTGGTCAACAGGGAGGAAGCTTCCAGCTCAGCTCCAGCTCCATTTATCAGTGTTCCGCAGCCCAAGCATGTGGAGTCTTTAGCAATAGGGTCTATTCACCTGGTTCTGGTGGACAACCAAGAGCCTTGGCAAAAGTCTGGATTGGTTTTGGGCATCAGGGGGCCTTCCTGAGCAACAGCTTACCAGAAGTTACCCCACCCCAAGGACAGATATTTTCTTGTAACCAACCATCTATGGCTTCTGGGCACAGCATTATCTGCTCCATCAAGTATTCTGCCCAAACTCTCTAATATATATTTTATGTTATATAGTTATCTAATATATAAATAATCTGCCTAGCAAAGAAGTAGTTTTCCATGTGGCTTATGCATAACATCTTTAATTTCAATTAACCCTCCTCCCACACCCTCTTCTCCTCCCCCTTCCCCCCTTAAGAGTATTCCACCCCCAATATGCCCCCCTCTACTTACATATCTACCATACCCTCCCCTCAAGCCCTCCCCTCTCTTCCTTCCCTCTTGGCCCCTTTCTGGCTTTCTGGCCTCTACTATTGACATTTACTTCAACTCACATACAAATTTAAACCTTTGAAGCCAGGATCCACATAGGAGAGAGAACATGTGGTGTTTGCTTTCTGAGTCTGGATTACCTCAGTAGAATCCTTTATACGCCCATCCATTTCCCTGCAATTTTCATAATTTCATTTTTCTTTAAATCGGAATGAAAACTCAAATGTGTAAATATACCACATCTTCACGGTCCATTCATCAGTTGATGGACGTAAGGGCTTCATTTCTTAGACATTGTCAACAGAGCAGCAATAAACATGGATGAGCAAGTATCTCTGAGTCCCTAGGATCCATATATGCAGGAGTGGTAGAGTTGGGTCATATTGTAAATCTAATTCTAACTACCTCTGGAACCTCCACACTGATTTCCACAATGGCTGTACCAGTTTCCCTTCCCACCATCAATGGAGAAGGGTTCCTCTTTCCCCACACCCTCACCAACATTTATTGTCATTTGTTTTCTTGACGACAGCCATTCTGACAGGAGTAAGGTAGACTCTGAAACTAGTTTTACTTCACATTTCTCTGATAGTTAACAATGTAGAACAAGTTTTCCCATCTGGCTCTGGACTCACGTGGGTTCGAAGTGGTGAGTGTAATCTCTCCCTTTTACCTTGCCTTTGTCAGGATCAGAGGGAGAGAGAGAGAAAGAAAATTACTGTATTTTGAGCTTTATTTTATTTATTTATTTTTTTAAAAAATGTCAGAGCATACTGTGGTACTTTTTAAAAATATTTTATTTATTTATTTGGAAGCAGAGAGATACAGAGAGAGAGAGAGAGAGAGAGAGAGAGAGAGAGAGAGAGAGAGAGAGAGAGAGAGAGAGAGAGAGAGAGGAAATTCAGACACAGGCGCCACCTTGTGCATCTGGCCTATGTGGGTATTGGGGAATTGAACCCGGGGCCTTAGGCACTGTAGATAAGTGCCTTAACCGCTGAGCCATCTTTCCAGCCCCTTGGGCTTCATTTTTTAATTTTCCTTAGAAGCATGTATCTTTTATTTCTTCTTTTTTGATGATTTTTATGATCAGGCCACGTGGTGATGAGCAGCCTTTCTTCCTACTCCACTTCTTTTCCTTTCTCCCTTTTCCTGATAAGTTAACATGCGTGATATTTAAAACTCTCCATCTGAGTTGTCAATTCCTTGGCATGCTTAAGATACGAACTCTGGGTTGGGGGTGGGGGCTGAGACTCAGCTCACAGTATCCCCTGCTTCACTTCTATAGCTCATTTTTGTTTGGGTTGTTTGAGTTCTTATTCTTTAGTTTTTTTTTTTTTTTGAGTTCTTTGTATATTCTGGATATTAATCCTCAGTCAGATGTATAGCTGGCAAAGATTTTCTCCCATTCTGTAGACTGCCTTTTTGCTCTATTCACAGTGTCCTTTGGTGTACAAAAGCTTTTTAATTTTATAAGGTCCCAAAGGTTGATTAGTGTCTCAGTGACAGAGGCTCTGTTCACAAAGTCCTTGCCTCTGCCTATATGTTGAAGTGCCTCCCCTACTTTTTTCTCTAGCATTTCAGACTCAGGTCTGATATTAAGATCCATTTGGACTTGATTCTGTTTTCATCCTTTTACATAAACATATCCAATTTTCCCAGCACCATTTGTGAAAGAGGTTGTCTTTTTTCCATGGATATTTTTTGGCATTTTTTTGGGGTGAGGGGAAATCAGATGACTGTAACTGTCTGGATTTACATCTGGGTCCTTTATTCTGTTCCATTGAGCAACATGCCTGTTTTTGTGCCAGGACGATGCTGTTTTTGTTTGTTTTGTTGGGGGCTCTGTAATGTATCTTAAATCAGGTATGGTGATGCCACCAGCCTTATGTTTGTTAACAGTCTTTTGTGCTTCCAAACGCATCTTAGGCACTTTTTTTCTACTTCAGTGAAGGATGGCATTGGAATTTTGATGGGGATTGCATTAAATGTGTGGACTGCTTTTGGTAAAATAGACATTTTCACAATATTGATTCTTCCAGTCCATGAACATGGAATGTCTTCTCACATACTAACTAGTATCTTTACTTTCTCTCTTGAGTGTTTTAAAGATTTCATTGTAGAGAGCTTTCACTGTTTTGGTTAAGTTTGTTCTAAAGTATTTTATTTTTTGGTGGCAATTGCGAAAGGGATTGTTTCCCTGATTTCATCCTCACCTTTTGATACTGGTATGTGGGAAGGCTACTGATCTCTGTGTGTTAACTTTGAATCCTGCTACTTTGTTGAAAGTGTTTATCAGTAGGATTCTGGCAGATTCTTTAGGATCCCTTATAAACAGAATCATATCATCTGTGAATAATAATAATTTGATCTTTTCCTTTCAAATTTGTATTTTATGTCTTATGTCTTATTGCTGTAGCTGACTTCCAGTATTCTATTAAATAAAAGTGGGAACCTTTGTCTTGTTCCTGATTTTAATGGAAATGCTTCAAATGTTTCCCTATTTAGTTTAATGTTGGCTATAGGTTTGTCATAAGTAGTCTTTATTATGTTGAGATATGTTCCTTATATTCCCAGTTTCTGCAGGACTTTTATCTTGACAGGATGTTGGATTTTGCCAAATGCCTTTTTTTTTTCAGTCTATTGAGATGATAAGTCTCTGTAATAAAACCATGGGACCAAGATGAATCATCTTTTTGATGTGTTCTTGATTCCTGTTTCCAGTGTCTTGTTGAGAGTCTTTGCATGTATGTTCAGGAGGAAGATTGGTTGTAGTGTTTTCTGTTGTGTCTTTGTCTGGTTTTGGTATCAGGGTAATTAATGCTGGCTCCCTAAAAGGAGTTTGGTAGTATTCCTTCCTTTTCTGTTTTTTTGGAATAGTTTGAGAAGCCTTGGTGGGAGTTCTGTGAAGGCCTGATAGAATTCACCAGTGAATCCACATGGGCCTGGACTTTTTTAGTTGGGAAATTTTTATAACAGCTTTGATCTCATTTCTTGTTACAGGTCTGTTTAAATGGTTTATGTCATCTTGTCTTAACTTTGGTAGGTCATATGTATCTAGAAAATCATGCATTTCTTTTAGATTTGACAATTTAGTGGAGTATATGTTCTTTTATTTTTTTAAAAAAATGTTTATTTGCAGAGAGAAAGAGAGAAAGAGAGAGGGAGAGAGGGAGAGAGAGAATGGGTACACCAGGGCCTCTAAACTGCTGCAAACTCACTCATGCACCACTTTGTGCATCAGGCTTTACATGGGTTCTGGGGAATTGAAATTAGGCTTTACAGCCTTTTTTTTTTATCATAGAAAGTTCTTGTTTCTCTTTCAATTATGATGGCTAGCTTTGCTGGATATAGTAGTCTGGGTTGGCAGTTTTCTTTTTCTTTTTTTAAAAAATATTTTATTTATTTATTTATTTGAGAGAGAGAGAAAGAGAGAGAGAGAGAGAGAGAGAGAGAGAGAGAGATTGGGCACGCCAGGGCCTCCAGCCACTGTAAACGAATTCCAGACACATGCGCCATCTTGTGCATCTGGCTTTATGTGGGTCCTGGAGACTCGAACTTGGCTCCTTCTGCTTTGCAAGCAACTGACTTAGCCATCAAGCCATCTCTCCAGCCCGGGTTGGCAGTTTTCTTTCAGAACTTAGAGTACATCATTCCAAGCTCTTCTGTCTTTTAAAGTTTCCGTTGAGCAATCTATTGTCATCCCGAGGAGCTTGCCTTTTTAAGTGACTAAGTGCTTCTCTCGTACTGCTTTCAATATCTTTGGTCCGTATGTTTAGTATGTTAATTACAATGTGGCAAGGAGAGGCTCTTTTCAGGTCATGTCTATCGGGTCATTGTCAATGTTCCTGTACCTGTATTGGCGTCTCTTTCCCTAATTTTGGGAAATTTTCTTCTGCGATCTTATTGAAAACACTACACCTTTAGATTGAAGTTCTTCTCCTTTGTCTGTACCCTGAATTCTCAAGTTTGATCTCTCCAGAGTGTCCTGAATGTCTTAAAATTTCCACTTATACCTTCTGGTTGTCTTTCTCTTTGTTGTGATGCTCTGGTCCTTCTACCTTGATTTTAAGTTTAGAGATTCTGTTCTCTCCTTGATCTATTATTCTCTTGGTAAGAATTTCTTTTTTTTTTATTGAGAACTTTAATATATGAACATATATTATTATTACTTTCATATATGAACATATATTGGAAATTGGTCAAATTCCTATCAGGTTATACTCCTATGCTCCTTCTCATCCATCCCAATTCCACTAAGGATCTTCTTCAGTGGGGTTACTGGTAATCACTGTGGCGTCATGAATGTACCAGTCAGTCTTTATGTGGGGAACAATGCCTCAGGGTACATCTTCCCACCCTGTGGCTCTTACATTCAACCCCTCTTCCACAATGTTCCATGAGCCTTGGAGGGCGTGTTATAAATTTCCTTTAGTGTTGCGCTCTCAGCAGTCTCTGATTTTCTGCTTTGATGAGTTTTGATTCTCTTTGGTGTCTATTGCTATCTCCCTGGTTAGAGGCTGTCAGGCTAGTGGTGAGAACAGAATTCATATTTAATCCTCCACATCTCTGTAATGTTTCTTGGGCCCTGGCTGATGTGATAAAGATGGCTCATTTCATGATAGACAACCAGCTTTCTTTTCTTGTCATTCTGATGGGACGTGGGTTTCCCTGGTATTTGCTGCCATCTGTAAAAAAGTAGATTCTTCAGCCAAGAGCGAGAGCAGCACAGGTCAGAGTGGATAGTCATAGGCATTTAGAAGACTTCTGATGAACATAATCTCTCCTTTTACCAAACAACACTGGAAGGTTTCCTCTAGGGTCTCTGACTTTCCAAACCACAGGCTTCTGACTTGCTTCTCAGTACCATGCGTGAATTTCTTCCCACACAGCAGCCTCATATCCAATCCGATAGCAGATGATTACCCCCATAGTCTTTTTGCCACGGTTGCCCTGGTATGTATATCTTGTCTGGCTGGCTGATTTGGTAGCTTGCAGGATTCACTGTGTTCACACTGTTAGTGACCATTATCTCTTAGCAGCTCACACAGCAGTTAGAGCTAGCCATCAGAGAGCTGACTTCCATTTCAGTTCTAGGATGGTCTCTCAATGTCCTGAGACCTCAACCTGTGCTGCCTTTAGCAATGTCTTACCATTAAGATCTTGTGGGGGAGCTGGAGAGATTGCTCAGTGGTTAAGGCACTTGCCTCCAGTGCCTAAGGTCCCAGATTCAATTCCCCAGGACCCACATAAGCCAGACCCACAAGGTGGTGGCCCTGGTGCGCTCTCTCTCTCTCTCTCTCTCTCTCTCTCTCTCTGTATCTCTCTGCTTGAAAATGAATCAATAAAATATTTAAAAAAGATCTTGTGGGTAACCATGTGCTCTTGCAATGGCTTGCATTATTATGGGGGCCCCATGGTCCTCTCTGATCAGCTGCTCGCTGTGGGCGTTATCTAATTCTGGCAGTGGGATTTTCCAGCAACTGCTTATGGTTTTAAGACAAAGTTCTCTCCTCCTTCTACAGGGTACTTCTGCCCAAAGTCTCCCCCTCTCCTCTTAAGAGTTATATCTTTTAATTAGTCAGCCAAGAGGAAGGTTTTTATGGTACAGAGTCATGCTACCATTAGTTTTGTGTATCTCCCCCTATTCTCCTTCCTTTATCCCAGCTCTCCCCAGGTCCTTCCACCCTTTATATCCTATCCTCCCACTTGCCTGTCAACTGTTCCCTCTTAGCCTCCCTCTTTGCTTCTTTTTGCCCAAAGCCCCATTCTAGCTTCCTTTCCAATATGACTGACTCTTACTAACTTATAAACAAATCAAACTATCCCACATTACAATCCACATATGAGAGAATATGTGGTATTTGTCTTTCTGAATCTGTGTAATCTCACTTTGTATGATTTTTTTCAAGTCCATCGATTTTCCTACAAATTTCATTTTTCTTTTTCACTGAATAGAATTCCACTGTGTATATGCACTGCATCTTCCTTATCCACTCCTCAGTTGATGGGTATTGGGGCTGATTCCATTTTCTAGGTATTGTGAATAGAGCAGCAACAAACACGGCTGAGAAAGTATCTCGGGTAAAAGGTAGAGCCTGTAGGGTGTGTGCCCAGGAGTGGAATAGCTGAGGGAAATGCTAGATTTACTTTTAGACTTTTGAGGGACCTTCATTGTACTGGTTTCCATAGAGGTTGTCCAAGTGTGCACTTCCACCAAAAGTGGCTGAGGGCTCTTCTTTCCCCACACCCTCCCCAGCATTTGTTGTCTTTTGACAACATTCTGACGGGAGTCGGAAGTAAGATGAAATCTCAAAGTAGTTTTAACTTATATTTCCTGATGGCTAATGATGTTGGACATGTTTTTAGATAGTTATTGACATTTGTGTTACTTCCTTTGAGAACTCTCTGTTCAGTTTCCTGCCCCATTTTTGAGTGAGTTGATTTTTTTTATTGCTTAGTTTTTTTTGAGTTCTTTGTATATTCTAGATATTAAACCTGTGTCATTTGCATAGCCCAAACAATTCTGAGCTGTTAACAAACAAATGGCTGGCAGCATCGCCATAGCTGATTTAAGATACGAAGCCACCAACTGAACAAACAAAAGTAACAAGAACAGTGCGGTACGGGCACAAAAACAGACATGCTGATCAATGGAACAGAATAGAGGACCCAGCTCTGGCTAAGACTTCAAGAATTATGCTGAACATGTTTCTAGAAGCATCTCTGACACTCACTCCACACTCCATACCATTTGTTGCTGCACATTTTTGTCTGTCCTGCCCCTTGAGTGGCAATCGAGGCATAAAAGCAGACAGGAAAGCTTGAAGGGGAAAGTTGTTAAATGCTGTCCTAAGTCCTTGTGGTAGTCAGCCACATGTCACTGGGATGAATCTCCAAACCAGGCACAATTTTGGGGAAGAAACTATTTATTGAAACTAACAGATCCAGGGGAAGTTAAGGAAAAAGGCTGGTCCCCTTTCACAGATCCAAGCAGAGACAGACAGAAACCCACCACCCAGAGCCAGCCAGCAACTGTAAAACTAGCAAACAAGAGGAATTCCAGGCTTGAGCTCAGACTGCTTTTAGCATATGTATAGCTAGAATTCCAGACCCACCCCAGAAACACCTTAGGGCTGAATCCTAGGATCTGGCCAAGGTGACACATCCTCCAGCCAGAAGCCTGGAGATAATTAACAATTTAATAAACACAATTATATTAAATTCTATTGGGGGACATTTACTCAAAACTACCATTTTATTATCCTTATGAATCCAAACAGATTCGAAACTAATTTCAATCCATGAAAAACAACTCCATGGCAATTAGAATGTGTCAAGAAAAGAAAGAAAGGAAAAGATCCAGTAGAAATGTTTCATTCTGGACAGCTAGCAAAAGTCTGTGTCCCAGTGCTTCAAAATTCAAAATTGGCTTTTAGAACCCTAGTTAAAAATTATTGTTGTGATATGTGTTATACACCAATGATAGTTGACACTGATTTGGTCAGATCAATAAAAGCCAGAGACATGGAATTTACCACAAGCCAAGCTGATTTCCATTGATTCTTCACCCTCTGGGTAATGATGCAGAGCTTACCTGATGCACCTGTAGTCTGCCCTTACGCAAATGAGATTGCCTGTGCCGCCTTCAGAGACAGCAATGGAAGAAGGTTAAGGAGCTTGCATCATAAACAAGCCAGAGCTTGTTCAAGATACGGTGAAACAAGTAAGAAATCAATCCTAGATTTTCAGTTTCACTTAAACAAGGATCCATGATGACCTAACAAGAACCATAAATCTTTGTCAGAAGGCTGAAGTAATAGGAATTTTATGGATTACAGTCCATGGAAGAGTTATTGAAGATAGACATCAGCCAGTCCACTAAAATGCCATGAAAATAATACAGGAAAATATGCTTATACCTGTAATTGCCATCAGAGACATCAGAAGCTTAATAAGAAGGAAAAAAAATGTGGCAGATCCTGGGACCAATGGTGTGATGGTTGCAAGGGGACTTTTAGCAAGTCCAGCCATGTTTGCTGGATACAAAGAAACCCCGCTGAAATGCGTCTGGGACTGGGTCAACATTGTTAGAACTTGGAACGCCTTATTTATGTTTGCACCAACAGTGAATGTACATGGTGTTTCCATAACATCAAGGAAGGAAAGAAGAGTATTTAATGCTCTGTTGAGCACACTGGCCATTGTAGGTTATCTTATAGATCATTATGACCTTTGACTAGACTTTCTAACACGCACTTTAAATTCTGTCTACAGTGAAATCAGAAAGGACACATCTTATTTTTTCCTTTAAATCAACGCCTGTCCAGGCAGGATAGCACAAGTCTGTAATAATACAGCTGAAGCAGGAAGATGGCACACTCTATGCCAGCATGGGCTGTGTGGCTAGGCTAGTTCTGGGTTAGCCTGGACTACACACTAAGGTCCTGACTAAAATAAAGATGAAAATGCCCCTGGGAGAATTGTTTTTAAAAGTTTGACTCGGTAGATCTTGGGGGCCCCAGCTACTTATTTTTAAAGAATCTAGGAGGTTAAGATGTTCAGTGCTCCCATATCCAAATATCGAAAAAGTCTGCTCTGAGTCTGTATAGATTTGGAGAAGTGTATAAAAGTTTTCCTAAAAGAATATTGTTTTTAAAAAATTTAAAAAAAATTACTATAAAAAAATTCTTGTAAAACAGGCATGGTGGTGCACACCTTTAATCCCAGAATTTGGGAGGCAGAGGTAGGAGGATCACTGTGAGTTCAAGGCTACCCTGAGATTACATAGTGAATTCCAGGTCAGCCTGGATAAGAGTGAGACCCTACTTTGGAAAATCAAAACATTTAAATAAACAAAAAAATTATGGTAAATCATATCCAAGAACACGTCAAAAGTATCATCCACCTCAACTGGGCATGTTTCATTACAGGGGTGCAGAGGATGGTTCAACATATGGAAATCAATCAATGTAATGCAGCCCATAAATAAACTTAAAGACAGAAATCACACGATCATTTTAATAGATGCAGAAAGGGCCTTCAACAAAATACAACATCCTTTTATGATTTAAACAATGTAAAGATTAGGGATGAAAGTAAAGACACTAGTTTGTAAATGGAAAAACATTCCATGTTCATGGATTGGAAGAATCAACATGAAAATGTCAATCTTACCAAAGCAATCTCCACAATTAATGTAATCCCCATCAAAATTTCAATGGCATTCTTCACTGAAGGAGGAAAAAAAGGCTATATATAACAGACCTAAAGCCCATATCATACTAAATGGGGGAAAACTCAAAGTATTATTACTAAGGTCTGGAACAAGACAGGGCTGCCCATTCTACCCACTGCTATTGAACATAATACTTTAAGTCTAAGCTCAAGCAATAAGACAAAAGAAAAAATAATAGGGATACAAATTTGGAAGGAAGCAATCAAACTAGCTGTATTTGCAGATGATATGGTTCTATACATAAGTGACCTAAAAGACTCCACAAAAAAATCCTGGAGTTGACAAACTCTTTCAGCAAAGTGGCAGGATATAAAATCAACACACAAAAATCAAACACACACACACACACACACACACACACAGAGAGAGAGAGAGAGAGAGAGAGAGAGAGAGAGAGAGAGAGAGAGAGAGAGAGAGAGAGATCAGGGAAGCAGAAGCAGTCCCATTTATAATAGACAAAATTAAAGATCTTGGAATATCCCTAACCAAGGAAGGAAGAGACCATTACAATAAAAACACTAAAATACTGTAGAAAGAAAGTGAGGAAGATATGAAAGAAGGAAAGACCTCCCATGTTCATGGGCTGGAAGAACTATCATGAAAATAGCCATCCTACCAAAAATTACAATTCCAAAAAAAAAAAAAAAATCCTAGCACAGCTGGGTGTCATGGCATATGCCTTTAATCTCATCTCTTGGGAGGCAGAGGTAGGATGATCAATGCAATTTCAAGGCCAGCCTGAGACTACAGAATGAGTTCAGGACAGCCTGAGCTAGAGTGAGATCCTACCTCCAAAAAAAAAAAAAAAAAAAAAAAAGTCTGGCACCATTCTTCACAGATGCACAAAGTGGTTCAAGGATCTGGAGTTTGTTCCTGGTGACCCATGTTCTCTCTCTTTGTATCTGTCTGCTTACAAATAAATAAAAATAAAATATAAAAAATGAGATTGTGAAGTTTGTAGGAAAATGGATGGAACTATAAAGGCTCATACTGAGTGAGGTAACCCACAGTCAGAAACACAAATGCCACATGCTCTCTTGCATATGTGAATCCTACCTTCAGATTTCTCCATCAGAGGGTCTAAATTCGAATGAGAATCTGTAGAGGCCAGGAAGCTAGCAAAGGGCCATGGGGCAAGGGCGGGGGTGGAGTTTTGTGGAGGGGCTAGTATAACACATGGGGCATGAATGTAGAGAGGGTTAGTGGGAAGGAAGGTTAGGGCAGGGCCAGGAGCAGGAGGGTGAAGGAGAGAAGTGGGTGGTGTGAGGATGAACCAAAAAATAAGCACTATGATTCGGGGTTTTTCTTTGTTGGGAGGCCATCTTCAGTCTGATTGCTTGTTGTAGATCTGGTTAGGTTGTGTGTGCCTGGAAACATCCATTTCTTTTAAATTTTCTAATTTGCAGAAGTATCGCTTTTCAATTATTTCCTAATGATCCACCAGTTTTCAGTGTTATGTATTTAATGCCCTCCTTTTCAGTACTTACTTTATTTTGGGTTCTCTCAACCTCTCTTCCCCTTTCTCTCTCTCTCTCTCTCTCTCTCTCTCTCTGGTTGAAGGTTTGTGAATACCATTTATCTTTTCAAATAGCTGACTCTGTTTCCTTGACACTTTTCATTGCTGTTTTTGTTTCTATTTCATTAATTTCCACTGTGATCTTTGTTACTTCCTTCCACCTACTAATTTTGGTTTTGGCTTGTTCTTGTTTTATTTATTTTTTAAGATCACAAGGTAGAACATTTGGTTATTTATTTGAGATCTTTCTGATTTTTCTTTTAATGTAGGAGCTCTTAGGTATAAACTTCCCTCTTAGAGTTGATTTCATTGGGGACTACTAGTTGATAGAAGAAGGGATTCAGTAGAGGGGGAATTTGGGAATCAGGAAAGGGAGGGCGGGGGAGGGGATCATGATCACAGTGTGTTGTATATATTTATGGAAGTCATAAAAAGGGTTTTTTTTTTGTAAAAACATAAAGAACTGACTCTGCTGGGGGTTGGGAAGATGGCTCAGTGGTTAAAGGTACTTGCTTGCAAAACTCAGTGGCCCAGGTTCAATTTCCAAGCTATCCACATAAACTGGATGCAAAAAGTGGTCTGAGCATCTGGAATTTGTTTGTTGCTGCATAAGGCCTTGGCATGCCCATACACCCCCTCCACACAAATACATAAAGAAAGAAGGCAGGAAGAAAAGAAAGAAAGGAGGAAAGAAAGAAAGGAGAAAGAAAAAAAAGAAGAAAAAAAGAAAGGAAGAAAGGAAGGAAGGAAGAAAGAAAGAAAGAAACTGATTATTCTGTATTCCAATTCCAAAAGGCTCTGGGAAGTTGTGTTTTATTTTTCATTGGACTTAAGATTAACCAAAATCCTGCCCTGATTTTCCAATGACACACTGACCATTCTGAAGCGAACCACCCATCTCCATGTGTTTGTGCAGCTTCTGTAGTTTCTCTTGTTGCTGACGTCTAATTTTATCCCTTTATGGTTTGATAAGAGAGAAGAAAGTGTTTTGATTTTTGCTTTTGTTAAAACATGCTTTATGGCCTACAATATGTTTTATTTTAGAGAAATTTCCATGGACTGATGAAAAGAATGTACTTTCTGTAGATGTTGATAGAATATTATGTAGATATTCGTCATGTCCATTTGCTCTATGGAACAGTTTAATTCTGGTCTGTGTGTGTGAATAATCTATTAATGAGAATGGGGCATTGAATTCACCATCTTTTTAAAAAAATATTTTATTTATTCATTTTCAAGCAGAGAGAGAGAGAGAGAGAGAGAGAGAGAGAGAGAGAGAGAGAGAGAGAACACCAGGGCCACCACCTTGTGGGTCTGGCTTATGCGGGTACTGGGGAATTGAACCCTGGGCCTTAGGCACTGGAGGCAAGTGCCTTAACCGCTGAGCCATCTCTCCAGCCCGTGAATTCACCATCTTGTCTGGACTTCTCTGTCCTTGTATGACCATTAGTGTTTGCTTGATGAAGTGCCATTTGGTGCACACATCTTTACGATGATCATCTTGAAGAATTCTTCTCTTTATTCACATGTACATTCCTTATTCCTTCTCATTTTGAGGTGAAGTCTAGTTTGTCAGATGTGAACATTGCTATTCAGGCTTGCATTATTGCTTTCCGTTCTTTCACTTTCAGTCTGTGGGTGTTTGGGCAGGTGAGATGAGTTTCTTGTAGAGAGCAAATACTTGAATTTTGACCTGTTTTCTTTTGTTTTTGCATGTGTGAGATTGCAGTCATTTGAATATGCAGTGTCCTCCATAGCCTTTTGTGCTTGGGATTAAGCCTCATATTTAATCCGCAGCTAGTGAAACCTTTGGGAGGTGGAGCCTTCCTGGAGGAGGCGTGTCATTGGGGACAGGCCTTGAGGTTTATTAGTCCAGGCCTGCTTTTCACCCTGCTGTTGTGCAAGGTGTTATACTTCTGCTATGCTTTCCCTGCCATGATGAAATTTCTCCTCAAAATCATAAACTAGAGAGAAATCCTTTTCTTCTACAAGCTACTTCTGGTTGGGTGCTTTGCCCCTGCAATAAAAGGTAACTTACAGTGGTATGAATGCATGTGTGTTCATATGCATGTGGGAACATATGTGTGGGGAATACGCATGTGTGTGTGTGTGCATGTGTGTGTGTGTGGGGGGGATGCTCAAGAGCAAGTCAGAGGTTGATGTTGGATGTCTTCCTCGATCGCTCACTTCCTTTCCAGAGGCAAGGTCTCTCTTTCAAGCCTAGAAACTACTGATTCAACTAGTCTAGCAAGCAGCTTTCCCTAGAAATCACCAGCCTCTGCCTCTGGCTTCAGGCAGGCTACTACTCCCAGCTGACGTGTCTCTGGCTGCCAAGGATCCAAACTCCAGTCCCCATGCCTGCACAGCAAGCTTCGTATCCACTGAGCCATCTCCCCAGCCCTGGATGCTCATTTCAATCTCTTCAGCCAGCCTTTGCCTTTCAATTGTAGGGTTAAGACTTTCCTATATATTTAGCGTTACTTTTGCAAGGTTTATCATCTCCCTTCTTCATCTTAGGAGTGTGCTGGTTTACTGAGCTAATAATGCTTGTTTCTCCTACTTTTTGTTTGTTTATTTGCCTTTCTTCCCGGGGGTCTCATGTTTGTGTGTAACTTTGCTCCTCTTCTCTGTGTAATATCTTCTGCAAGTCTGGTTTAGTGATCATGAATCAGTCTTGTCTGTGTTTATCATAGAAGTTCTTTATTTTTCTTTCAATTTGAAAGGATAATTTTGCTGGATATGTTAATCTTGGCTAACAGCGACTTTGTTTCAGCAGTACTGAAAGTACATCAGTCCACGTTCTCCTGGCCTTATGTTTTTTTTTTTTTTTCTGAAAGTTTTTCTGTTATGATGTTTGAAGTAACCTGACTCTTCCTCAAAGCTTTTGATGTTCTTTCCTTGTTCTGTGCGTTCAGAATGCTAGCTATAGTATGGCATGCAGGGCTCTTTCTAGTCATGTCTGTTTTGATTCTAAGTGTGGAATGTACATGGATATCCAGTCTTTTCTCTAGATTTACAGGTCTTCTCTGTCTGTAGTCAGTCCTTCAGTCCCCTCGCTTACACCATAGCTCTGGGGTTTTGTCTCTCAATTGCCTCCCGGAGGTCTTGGATGTCATGTTCGTGATTCCTTGTTATTCTGTCTTTGTTGCTGTTGGAAGGTAAACATGACTCAGGTGCGTTGCTCAGTCTCCTGAGAGTCTCTTTGATCTAATCTATGGCTGATGCTCTCCACTGAGTTTTGTGTTTCATTTCTTGAGCATTTCATTTCCAAGACCGATGCTGTTATTTTCCCGTCTCTGTCTCTTTGTTGCATTTCTCATCCAAGTTGTTGAATTTCTTATTCATGTCTTGAATTGACTTCTTCTATCTGTTTATTTCAATCCTCTTTCAGGTCAGTGATCAGTTTTGAAAGTAGCTTCTGAAACTCTTCCAACAGCTCCAATCTCTTGGGTTCAGTTGTTGAGGAGCTGTGAGCTTTTGGAGAAGTGTCGCTCGGCCTTTTGTATTTCTGATTTTTGATTTCTGCAGCTCTTGGGATGGTTTTGCTTGTGAGTGGCCTTCCCTTGGGAGCTCCATCCCCACCCAGCACCACTTGGAGCAATGCTTCTGGTTGTGGCTTTGGCCTCCCTCCCTTCAGAGACAAGGTTGGAGCTGCAGGATGCCTCTTACTTTTCTCTCTGCAGACTTTCTTGTAGCTCTTCTGAACTTGTTTCTCCTGTTTCACTGACATTTGGGACCAGTAGGAAGTCCTGCCTAGAAAAAGCAGAATGCACACTTTTCTCACATGAAACGTTGGGATCAGACACATTCTGGGTCATAAAACTCACATAGTCAATGTAAAAGAATAGAGTTTATTCAAACTATCATCATAGGCCCTAGTAGAATAAAATACAAGATCAATAACACAAAGATAACCAGAAAATTGCAAAACATTTAGAGATCAAACAACACACTTCTAAATAACACATAGGTCAAATAGTGTAAGGAAAAATCATTTAATATTATAAACTAAAGAGAAGTGGAAACTTCACTTTGCAAAATGTGTGGGATGTAGTGAAAGCAGACCTTGTGGGAGAGTGTGTAGCATCAATTCAATAATATATTGGGCATAAGAGTTAAGGAATAGGAGACAATGGCTCTGCCCCAGCTGTGGCAATGGGTCACCCGCACAGGCCTGGTGACCACTGTCCACTCCGCATGTCTGTGAGTCCAGCTTTGTGATGTCTCATGTAAGTCACTTGCGCTATCATCTGCAATCTCATGGACACATATGAGGGCACCGGAGGTGAAAATAGGCTGATACAGAAAGACCCGCACTGCATGAGCTCAATTACATGGGGCATCACAGAGCTGGACTCCTAAACATGCGGGATGGTCAGCAAGCCTAGCAGGTGACCCACCACTACCGCTGGACTTGGAGCTCAGAACTGGGTACAGGGCTACTGTTTTATGGTTAACTGGCTGATGATCCAATGGTATACTTGGCAAAGGGGGTAAGAAGCTCACCCAGCCTGGGCATAGGAGTCAGGGGCCAGGGCTAGGGCTCAATGTCCACTCAGTCCACACAGCACCCTCCCCTCACTGCAAACCTGCCCTAGAAATGACTCTTCCTGGGGTCACAGTCCCGTTCCCCTCTACCAACTCCTCCAGACCTAAGAATTGAACATATTCTTTTTTTTATGGTTATTTGGGATCTTTTATTGTTAAATCATTTAAAATCTTTAGACTATATTTTTACCCTTAGTATTTTTTTTCAATTTTAATATTTTATTGTCCATAATGAGTTACATTATTTAGTGGGCAAACAATGAGTTGTTATCGCCAATTCCCCGCTGCCCTCCCCTCCCCACTCCGCTGGATAACCTCCTCCATGGGTCCTCTGGATCAGTCCTTGTGACAGGGGACCATGGATAGCCTAGTATTCGGCCAGGTTCTCCTGGCCATGCCTCTGGATAATCTCCCCCACCACGGCTCTCACAATCTTTCCACCCCCTCTTCGCATATTTCCCTGAGTCGTGGTGGATGAGTATTAAGGCTGCTTTAAGGTCGTGAGCTTAGGGGTCTTTGTGTCAAAAATCATTGGTTTCTGTCTCACTGGCTTATCCTGTGTTGATTGAATGTCTGTGGCTGTGGGTACCACTGGTTCATCCCATCATTCTCTGTGGGGTTCCATATGGCTCCTCCATGATATTTCGGCCAAATTTTCCACTCAGTGAGGGGAAGCCCTTGTCTGGAACTTGGGTTGCAGGGCGATAGGCACCAGATCCTGTACTCTTGGGCTCCCAAGACAAGATACAATATGGGAGCGATTGACAGGGAGGCTACTAAAAATAGAATCTAGGTAATCCAGAATGGTGTATTTTTGTGAACATATTCTTCATTGCAGCCTTTCTTACCAGGCTGGGAGAGCACAGAGAAGGTGTGAGGTTCTCCTATAGACCACTCCTAAACCATGGGGCTGCAGTCTCCTTATCTGTAAAAGACATGGGCTCATCCCCTACAGAGTTGCTGGGGACACAGAATGAGACCCCATGACCAGAGCTCCCAGCTAGGTGGTTCCTGGAAAACTGCAGTCCCTGGTGGGGTAAAGAGGGTGGCTGAGAGCTTGGCCACCCAAGGACCTTAAGTCCCAGCAAGGAAGCTGCTTTTGCTTGGTGGCAGAGGGGAGCCATGGCAGGGTTTAGCAGGAGGGTGACTTTTGAACGGTCACAGGAGACTCACTAGATCGGGAGAGAAGGGCCTAGAAAGGCAAGAAACCATGGGGTCAGGACAGGGCAGTGGCTGGGGGAGAGGAGAGGAGAAATAGCTTTGGGATGCGACAGGTGTGACAGGTGGGAGCTCTTGGGAAGTGGCTTAACCTCTGAATCTGTTCTTTCAATGGTGAATTTCAGGCCACCAGGCCACCTTATTTTTCAAGGTAGAGTCTCACTCTGTAGCCCAAGCTGGCCTCAGACTCATGGCCATCCTCCCACCTCAGGACTAGCCAATTTGTCCATGAGATTGCCTCATTTCCTGAGGCAGAGACCTCAGAGCAGGAAAAACAGTGGTAGGCTAGCTCCTCTGATCCACCTGGCTGCACGCTCCTAGAACCACGTGACTGCAAAGGAACCTGACTGAGGTTTTTTTTTTAAAATTATTATTTTATTATCCATAATTAGATACACTTAATAAGGGAATATCGCGTTGATGTCTCCACTTCCCCTATTTCCCTCTTCCCTGTCCCTGGTCAGTTGGATATCCTCCTCCGTGGGCAGTTTGGATCAGTCCATGGAGTAGGGGGTTGTGAACAGCCTAGGAGTTAACCCGATTCCATCCCCCTTTGCAAGCTGTTACTGAGGTGGGCAATGTCTCTGGATATTCTCCCCCACCATGACTCTTATAATCTTCCCTCCCCCTCTTCCGCTCAGTTCCCTGGGTCATGGTGGGTGAGTACTAAGGCTGCTTTGTTATTGAGACCTTAGGAGCCTCTGTACTTCTGCCTGAGGTTGTGTTTAAAATCATTGGTGTCTGTTTCGCTGGTTCGTCCTGGGTTGACCAATTGGCTATGGTTATATGTCTCTTGCTTATCCCATCACTGCCTGCGGGGTTCCATGTGGATCCTCCACGGCAGGTCTGGGGTGGCTCATCTCTTGCCAGGAAGTCAGCTGTCGGCCTGTGGCTCAATGGTAGGGCTGGAGGAGCCACAGCTCTCTTGGAGCCTTCTGAAAAATACAAACAGAATCTCCATCAGAGAGTTAGATCAGTATAGGTTAATTGAGATACACTTTCCTGAGTTGGCCACATTCTATTGTTGGTAGCTTTTTGTAAATCATTTGTAAAGTGAATTTCTCTTTGGGGTCCTAGGATTTGGTTCCTTATGTAATTTACCCTGAAATCCCAATTCCAGTCAAGGACTCCTCTTCACTGAGTGGATTTCTTGGTCGAATTGTCAGCTGTTGATTGCCTCCCCCAGGCTTTGGCTCCTCCATTGCACAAGTGCTCCTTTCATGGTTCGCTGTTCTCTCCCAATAGGCAGTGTGTTCAGCCTACTCATGGTGGCCGACTGCGTTTCATGTCAGTGGACTTGGGTTTATTCCAGCTGTCATTGGCCAGTTTCCCCTGGAAGCTTATGCAGCGCCTTCCAGCTCTGCACTAACTACCATCTGGGGGCTGGTTACCATTCTGGACCTCGTAGGGTCTCTTGGTGCTGGTAGATGGCTTTCTGTGGTTCTTCAGCAACAGGATCGCCTGACTGAGGCTTTAATTCTTCCTTTCTCCACAGATTCCACAGAAAAGGCTGCCTTCTTTGCTGTGTGTAATCCATACATAGCTTCCCCACCTTCCTTCTTCCTTCTCCTTCCTCCTCCTCTTCTCCTTCCCCTCTCCTCCTTTTCCTCCTCCTCCTCCTTCTTGGTTATAACCCCAAAATGCAGCCAAAAGCCAGATGCTACTGTCCAGGTGTCAGAGACTATCATAAGAATGTCCAGGAGAAAGGTTTTAAGGTTAAAAGTTTCCCCAGTCAGAACCCTGGGAAGTGAGTTAAGCCAGGCCTTAAACCTCAATCAGGTACATCTGGTACATCTGCACTGTCATGGAGCCTGGCAGTACAGGGCTTGACCAGGCTGCCTGGGGCTCCAGGGACCTAGATCCCCATCCTTCTCTCTATACTTCCTGGCTTGGGGTCCCAGGAACCTCATTGTTTCCTGAGACCCAGACATAGCTCCACCTTCAGAATCTTCATGGATCTGTTTTCATTTTGGCTGCTAGGAAACTCAATGCCCAAAATGAAGCCCAATTTTAAGAATTCCTTTTCTGCTATTATTGCTTCATCTGAATCTTTATCGTTATTATTATTTTTTAAGGTTTTAATTTGTCATTTTCTTTTTTTTCTTTATTATCCATAAATTAGATACATTGAAGTATAGAGGCACCTAAGACATCAACAATAAAGCAGCCTTACTACTCATCCACCATGACTCAGGGAACTGAGCTGAAGAGGGGGTGGAAAGATTGTAAGAGTCATGGTGAGGGGGATCTGCCAGAGACATGGCCCCCCTCAGTAACTACATACAAAGGTGGGGTGGAACTGGGTTGACTCCTAGGCTATCCATAACCTCCTACCCCATGGTCTGATCCAGACTGTCCATGGAGGAGGATATCTAGCTGATTGGGGACAGGGAAGAGGGAAATTGGGAAACTGGGGATACCAACTCATTAGTTTTTGCAGTGTGTGTGTGTGGAGGAGTTTGATGTTGGGTGTCTTTCTTGATCATGCTCCACTTTATTTACTGAGTCAGGGTCTCTCTCTTGAACCCAGAGCTCAAGCAAGGATGCTTCTAGCCTAGCCAGCCAGCTCACCCCAGGGATCCCTCGTCTCAGCCTCCCATGTGCTGAGATTACAGGCAGGCTGCCATGCCCACCTGGTATGTATGTGGGTTCTGGGGATCTGAACTCTGTCTGGTTTTCATGCCTGTCTGGCAAGTGCTTAGTCCACGGAGCCATCTCCCCAGCCCCGAATCTTTACTTTTATTCTGCTCTTTCTGGCTTCACAAGTGATTGGGAACATGAGCGCCATATCGATTTCTTTTCAAAATGGGATGTCTGCTGTCCTCTTGCAGGGTTCTGTGGATGCTGCTCAGGTGAGGTCAGAGCCGCCCAGGCTGCCCCTCCAGGAGTGTCTCCATGGTGTGCATCGGTAGCTTGTAGATGTGGAAACAGGCTTCCTCTTGGAAACTCTCCCGAGAGAAGCTTGACTCCCAACTGATGAGGCTGGCCTCATTGGAAGCATGGCTCCCCATAAACTCTTTCTACCCTCCCCAAACCCAGCCTGCTCTGTGAATTGCTCCTTCTGTGCTAGTGAGCAAGGGCATCCCTGTCCTTGAGCCCTGGGAACCTGGAAAAGAAGACAACATCTTTCCAGAAAGGTGTGGAATGTCTAGGGTTTATGGTACAGGAGAGGGCGGGGTGTCATTTCCTCAGCTTCTGAAAGATCTTGTCCCCAGCCTGGCCAGACCATCACTGTTTCCTGTTACCACCATGGACTATTTTCTGCTGCCATCTACATGGGTGTGGAATGGGTTTTCTGAGCTGCAAGTCCTACCATGTCTGCAGCTTTTGTACGTTGACCTTGAATGGGGGTCATGGGTCAGTTGTGGGGAGTGGCTTCCGTCTGCTTCCCTGGTTGGACTAGACTCCATAGGATAGGTGTCATGATGATTCCCCTTGGACCCCAACTGCATCAGCCTCTGAGTGGGTGGTTACAAATAGCAAACACTTCCTAAGGGCCTTTCCAGAGAGGTCACCTGGACGCTTTCTCGGCTTAAAGGAAAGTCTTGGAAATGAATCTTCACTTTCACACCCTGGAGCTTTCCATGGCTGGGGTCTCATCCTCAGGATGCCATTCCCATCATTGCAGAGTTAAAAAGCATGGCTTCTTTTGAAAGATGCTAGTTGTTTTGTTCACACTTGCTTGGTCTGCACCTTTCAGTGTGTTCACACTCCTTTTCCTGTCTCACTGCACACCTTTCAGATGAGATGGGGGGCATTTAGGGTAGTATGGCCATAGACCAATTGCACGTCTTTCACTATGTAGTCTTGGGCTGGCCTCAAACTCACAGCAATTCTCCTACCTGTGCCCCTCAAGTGCTGGGATTAAAGGCATGTGCCACCACCATGCCCTGCTTAAGTGCATGTAATGGTTAATATTTGTCAATTTGACCTATGTAATAATCCACAGTAATCTTGGGAGGGTTTCTGAGTTTGCCTGCAGGAAGGATTGACAAAATCCTTTTGGGATTTTGGAGAAGGGAGGAGTTCCCTTCTCCAGAGTGAGTCCTTCCCTCAGTGGGTGGGCCTTCCAAGGGGACTAAATATAAGGAAGCTTGAGGGGAAGGGAATCTTCTTCCTTCCTCCCCTGGCTGCTGGTGCTGGTTCGTGACTTGCATTTGCATCCTGCTCCTTCCTGGACATCGGAACCCAGTTTCCTCAGCCTCACATCATGGACTGAAGAACACGGCTCCCCAAGGAGCCATCAAGCCTTCTGGGCTGGATTGGGACTGCTGAGGCCTCCAGCCACCTGGACTGAACAGCTACTGATTTCTTTACCTGTGGGCCTGCAGACTGCTATTGTTGGACTGTCGTAAGCTGCCCCAATAAATTCCCTTTTATTATAATCCATTCTATCAACTCTGTTTCCTCTAGAGAACCCTGACTAATAGTGCACATCTTTCAAGTTCGTGTACTCTGTTCTTTTCTGCTGATTGAATGCTAAGCTGTCTTGAAATCTCTGCCAAGTTAGACCATTATGTTTGAATTCATTCCACCTCACTCAAATTTTAAGACATAGAATAAAGACTTTTTTTCCAGAATAAAATACAGATGGCCATGTTCACATTCCCAGAAGAATCCCTGTTCCTACCTGAGACCTCATGAATGTAGTCTTCACTACGTTTCTGTTGGCATTCTGGTCTTCCACACTCCTACCAGAATCACCCATTAAGCCTTGCTTACAACATTCTAGCACTTTCTAACTCATGTCTCCAAACCTTTCTAGTTCTTCCTGTAAACCAGTTACAAGCATTTAGTCACAGCCACAACCCCACTTCCCTGCATCAGTTCTCTGTATTAGTTACTGTTGAATTGTTGTGACAAAATACCTGACAGCCACAACTTAAGGGATGAAAGAATTTATTTTATTTTAATATTTTTTAGACAGAGTCTCATGGGTCCTAGGCTGGCTTCAAATTCACTACGTAGCTGAAGATAACTTCTGATTTTCCTGCCTCCACTTCCCTGGGGCTGGGTGTGGTGGTTTGATCTCTACTTCCCCGGTACCACCACACCTGGATTAGGGAAATACTCATGGTTTCTGAGTTTCATGGCACAAGAACTGGGAAGATATGGTGGACACTGCTCATACGTGGTGGATCAGGAAGCAGAGAAGATAACAGAAACTAAGGGCCAACTATCACTATTCCTAGTGACCCACCAGCCAGACCCCACCTCCTAAGATCCCATATCTTCTCAAAATAGCACCAGTACCTGGGGAAGAAGCAAGTGGTCAGAATATGAGCCTGTAGTGGACATTTCAGATTCAACCATAACACCCTTGACAGAGAAAAGAGATGTGATTGCTTGCACCGGGAGGGTATAGTTGTGCTGGTCTGGACAATAGTGCCCATACCTTGAAGGCAGGGAGGCTGCAGCATGGACGGCTGTTTGGGGATGAGACAGAGCACAGAGGAACTGGCTAGGTAGGGTGAAGTTCCACGTCAGGGCCCACTGCTGTGGGCTCTATGTGGCCTTGTCTAGACTGTAAAATGATCCCATTGCAGGCCTGGTGAGGTGCTGGGAGATGCAGAGTCATGGCCAGGTCCCAGCAGGCCACTGCTGCCACCGTCCTGGCCTTGGGTGAATTAATGGTCATTTTGGGGCCTCATGTCTCTGACTGGGGAGCCTGGGAGTATGAAGAGAGAGGGGTTGTAAGTCCTGGACAAAACTTACCCTTTTAACCTTTAATTTCCTTGGCTGTGAAATGAGCGTTATTCAAGTATCTACCTGGTTTTGTCTGACACGAGACATCATGTGTGCACCTGGAACATGGCAAACTCCAGCTAACGTCATGGCCACTTTTGTCAGAATTGCAGATACAGCTTGTGCAAAAGGAAGCTGGCATTTCAAGGATGTGGGAAGCAGGAGTTATTAGGCTCTGTGGGCATGCAGACCCCGTGTGCACCCATCCCCCTGGGTGCAGTGTCCCCCTCGAGCTCTCCCAATGGCATCCTTGGCCATCTTGTGAGAGACATGTACCAGAATGCCCTGTTCTGCTGCTGGTGGGGCAGAGGGTGTGATGGTTAAGTTTTGTTGTCAACTTGACCTTTCAAGTCATCTTGGGTGGGTCTCTGAGGATGTTTACAGGAAGGCAGCCTCTCAGCAAGGGGCAGGATGTGAAGAAGCTCAAGGAAGTTGGAAGTATACATCCTTTCCTGTGTGGGCCATCAGGAAGGAAATTCCAGAGACTCAGGAAGTCATTAAGTCTGGGGAAGGCTTGTAAGACCCCACCCTAAGGCTATATAAAGGGGAAGAATTTCTCTCTTTAGTCCTCCTGCCTGTTTGCTGTTCTGTGTGTGTGGTGTAGGTGATGGGTTTTTCTCTCTGCTTGGACCTGTGAAAGAGGGCCAGCCTCTTTCACTGTTACGGAACTTCCCCTCAATCTGTGGTTTCAATAAATACTTTCCTCCCCCAAATTGTGCCTGGTTTGAAGATTCATCCCATCGATGTGTGGCTGACGATGACAGATTGCTTGAGTAAGAGTTGGTAATGTGCAACGCTAAAGGGGAGTGTCATCAGAACCAGAGACGGGCAACTTAGATTGCTGGGCAGAATGTGGGAACACTTCCAGACAGCTGACCCACGGACTACAGAGTACCCTCCAACCAGCACACCAGAGTACCCTCCAATCAGCACATGGCAAGTAGGAGGGGTCTCCCTTGATGGGAGGGGCAGAGAAGGGTTTGTTCAGAAGTCTAGGGGGTGTGGGGCCAGAGCTGATGAGGACTGTGGACCATGAACTGAGGTGCTGGTCAACTCAGCCTTCTGCAACTGAAGGAACAAAGAACAAGAATGAAAGAGAGGAAACAAGTATGGACTCACCAACTTGACACCTGGGGGCCTTTGGTTCAGGTGTGAGATGAGGTAGCACAGGTGTTTCCAGGAACCCCACTGGTGTCCTGCAGAGGACATGGCCATATGACCATTGCATTTTAAGGTCAAGTCTTCCGGGGAGGTTAGTGGGGTGACCCAAGGTTACCCTTCAGCAACAATGCCAATCCAGCATTTGGCTCAGAAACGACTCTGTTTGCCCACAGCCCACAGCTGGCAAGGAGCCCTAGGCAGCAAGGCTGTCTCCAAGCCTTGTCACGCCCCTCCCAGAGGTGGCACATTCTCACAGCCCACTGTCCAGGAGCAAAGGCATTGCAGCAGCGATGTGAGCCTGGGGGATCTTGCACTTGGCACCGTGAGCCATGTGGAGAGCAGTCTCTGACCAAAAGCAGACTGTGGAGGAAAGGGCTTCTTTTGGCTTTATAGACTTTAGGGGAAGCTCCCTGATGGCAGGGAAAATGATGGCATGAACAGAGAGGCTGGCCATTACCTCCTGGCCAACATCAGATGGACAACAGCAGCAGGAGAGTGTGCCAAACACTGGCCAGGGGAAGCTCGCTCTTCATAAGCCCACCCCCAACAACACAGCTCCAACAAGGTTCTAATTCCAAAACTGCCATCAGCTGGGAATCAAGTGTTCAGAACACATTAAGTTTATGGGGGACACCTGGATCAAACCATCACACCCATGTAGTATGGCATTGGCCTCTGAGAGGCGTCAAATCCCCATCACCTTGAGTGACCATATAGCCCAGCCCAGTGTGAACCACCAGCTTGAATTAAAACCCCTCAAAGCTCTTTCTTCTATCCTCATTTTGGGGCTCCAATGGAAACATCTAAGGTACTTATCAGAAAACTGGAGCCTCTTCATGCCTTTGACCGCAAGCTCACAAAGGCTAATGACTTTCCAGTGCAGTGTTTCTTTTCTTACTTTTATTTTTTGGCAGTGCTGGGGATTGAACCAATGGCTTTGAACATACAAGTGTTTGAGCTACATCCTCGGCCTGACCACAGTGTTGTAATAGGGTAAGAAGCATCAAGAAAGCCACACCTTGGCTCCTAGTGTGTCAGAGATGCTAACTTCCCATGATGGAAGATTCTGCAGTTCTCTGCTTGGGGCAAAGTAGGTCTTGCTTATCAGCTGTCTCTGTGCCCAGCATGAACCTTGGCATCCTATTGACTGAGTAGACAGGCTTTATCATAAGCAACAGAAATACCGTTCACACTAAAGGGAAAAAATGGTTTTCCAAACTGGGATGGTCCAAGCGCAGCACTGGTTTCGGGTGTAGCTGAATCCAGGAACTCATGAGTGTCAGGGATGTGTCTCTCTCTGCCTATCTCCTTACCTCTGTCTTGGCTCTCTGCATGCAGGGGACAAGAAGGTCTTTGTGTTCTTGTGGAGGCTGGAGGTCAATGTTGGATGTCTTCTATGGCTCTCTGCCTTAAGTTTTGAGACAAGGTCTTTCACTGAGCACAGAGTGCAGCCTAGCTGGCCAGCAAGCCTCAGGGATTCTCCTGTCTCTGATTCCTCACCACTGGGATCATAGGCACACACTGCTGTGTCTGGCCTTTTACATGGGTGCTGGGGATTAGAACTTAGGTCCTCATGCTTATGTGGCAAAGCACTGTACTACTGACCCATCTTCCCAGCCTCTAAGCAGGTCTCTTAAAAATAGCTTATCATCACATGATCAGGGCTAAGAAGGGGAAGATCACCCAAGGGTGCATATAGGAACCCATAGGGAAATATGATAAACATGTCTGAGTCATGTGCCTCATCCTGTGTCCACCTAAGAACAGCCCCATTAAACCAACCAAATGTGCTGGTCTTCTACAGGACAAGAGGATCTTAATGGAAGAGGAGGGAAAGAGTGGAAAACACTCCTATTGTCCATTGTAGGACACAGATTATAGATAGGGGAACGGTAGTGTCCCCCACAATGTCTGTAATCGAGAAACCCACGTGACTCACCATGAGTCCAAGTGAATGTCTTCATCCTCCACGGGATGAGAGGGGGGGCTACAGGGGCTCCCACTCTCTGTGCACCCTGGGAAGAGGTGCCCCTCCTCCTGGGATGTAGATTTTTGTATGGCTTTGATGTGACGGCAGAAGGACCTTAGCCTGTGGTTCCAGTGTGAGGATAACCCCAACTCTGGGTGAATTCTTCCCTAGGATCACATCCTATCCTGTCCTGCTGCAGCTGGGGCACCCACCACGAAACGCCTCTAGGCTGTAACACCCTAATTAATAACAGCTGCCCCTCGACAGAACTGAGACTCGGGCTTCACAATGTACGAGCTAAGTTCATGAGCTTTTGACAGCTCGGTCGGATTTCCGGAAGTTATGAAAATGTGCCTCTTCTGGGGATTGGGATTTGCCTGCATCTGTGTCCGCCCGCCCTGGCCTCGCTGCATCTCACAACCTGTGTGGAGAAAGGGCCCTGCTGCCCAGATGTGGTCTCCAGATGTGTAGATCCTATTTCTGCAAACAGAATTCCATTCCTTACGAGCTCTCATGGAACTTCACAGACGGAGGGTCCACATACCAACTGTGGTCCCCACCCTAGCTGCTCTAGGGCTCCATGGTCTTTAGGGTGAGGTAGATGGGGTGACCTTACCAGCTTGTGTAGGGGGACATACCACACATTTCTTGGTATTTATTTAAGTCTTGGAGAATGTTTTGGAGCCATTGGTCTGATGTATTGGTTGATCATCTCACTACTACTCACTCGTGAGGATTTGGATTTGGGTAGGTAGGGGGATGGGTGGATAGACACATAGGAAACAGTTTGATTGGGTTGGTGTGTGGGAGGTAGATTTGAGATGGGTGGGACTTTTTGAACCACACTATCTGACTTGAGAAGCAGGGGATCTGGCTGTCCCAAGGGTGTCCCCGAGTCCTTTCCTCTAGTCCAGAAGAGAGTGTCTCCTTCCCTACCCTGAGCTGGGGAAGATTGGACAATAAGAAAAGACTTTGGGGCTGGAGTGTGGGAGACTGTGGCTCCGAACAAGAGGCGTTGAGTGTGTGCATGCTTGTAATGGTGTGCGTGTGCATGTGTGTGTGGATGTGTGTGTGCCTGGATCTCTATGTGTCTGATGCACCTGCATGTGACACATCCACACTTCTGTGTGTGCATAAGAAGGTACGTGAGTATGGAGGCTGTGTGCCTGTTTGGGGCATGGCATCCTCAAAGCCCTACTTTAGGGAGTCTGCTCTGCATGAAACCTAAAGTCTTCTCATCAAGGCTCTGCCCTCCACATGTCTCAGATGCAGTACACGGAGACGATCTGCATTCTCTGCCTGCCCCAGGCAGCTGGGGCTGCTCCAGACTTCTTATAAGCCAGAAGCTCCTGACCTGAAGGCCCTGGCTATGGAAGAAGGCTGTGGGGAGGGGGCTACAGACTGCCCAGGCTTGGGGAGGGGTAGGTGGAAGGTCAGTCCTCAGCTCTAGGCACTGTTGGCTTTTCAAGAGCCCGGGACCACCCCTGTGAGTGTTGGGACAGGCCAGGCAGAGTCTCTGGCTGATTCTTCAACCTTGGGTCCTGTGAATGTTCTCTATTTCCCATGATTCCCTTGAATTCCTGGACTCAGTTTCTTTGTGATTACTTGGGTTCCTTGGCCCAATGAAGATGTTTATCATCTGCCATAGATGCTCTGAATCTCACCATCTTCCTTCTTCACAGCAATGAGCCTTCTCATCTCATAGAGAAAAAAGATTTTTTAAAAGGTGTTCGGGTGTACATATGTGTGCATAGGTGTCCATATGTGAGTGTGGGCCTGTGTGGGCCATGGCACATGGCGGGTCAGAGGACGACTTGGGGTCCTTGCAGGACCACGTCATCTGAGGCAAGATTTCTCTCGACCTCACTCTGCTCACTGAGAGCCTCTGGGAAATTCTCCGGCTGTCTTACATCTTGCTGTCATAGTGCTGGGACTATAGAAGCCTACCAAGGCTTCCAGTTTTATGTGGGGTCTGAGGATTGAACTCAGGGACTCAGGCTTGAGTGGCAAGTGCTCTATTCACTGAGTAACCTTCTCAGGAACCATTTCTTTTAAAAAAAACCACATGATAAGAGGCTGAGACAGCCTCACCACCCTGCCCTCACCACCCTGCCCTCACCATCCTGCCCTCACCACCCTGCCCCTTACCACCCTGCCCCTCACCACCTTGTCCTCAGTATTGCTGCTCTCTTTGTCACCTGAATGGGTACATCCCATTTCCTCCCTCCTTTTTCAGAGAAGCAACCAAAGCCTGGGCAGTTTTGTTCACCTGCCCAAGGCTGTGCAATTCTAAGCTGGAGAGCACAGCGAAGGTCCCAGGATCACACAGAGGGACTGGTGAGCACCAGGGTATCCCCAAAGTCAGGAGCTGGAGTCTCTAGTGTGGTTTGTAGTTACCTTCTTGTTGCTGGGATAAAATACCTGATTGGAAGCAGCTGATGGGAGGAAACGCTTTATTTTGGCTTACAGTCTGTAGGGGAAGCTTTATTGTGGCAGGAAAAGCATGGCACAATCAGGAAGATGGCTCACATCTCTAGGGGGAAGCAGTTTGAGTGCCCTGGCTCTACCAAGGGAGAGCTGGGCTATAGCACCAGAAACCTGCCCCATCAACAACCCTTCTTTCGCAAGGACCACCTCCCAAATTGCCACCAGCTGGGGAGCAAGTATTACAAACACATGAGGTTATGGGTGACGACTCCTCACTCAGACCAGCACAGTGGGCCTTTGAGCAGCATCTTCTGCTCTCATGCAGGGCTGGTTAGTTATTCATTCTCTGCCCTTCTTGCCACCTTGCATGGAGACCACTGTGTGTCTCTTTTCCTCAGCAAATGTCCACCACAGAGGCCCCAGCTCTTGCCGTCCTGCCCCCTTGTTCCCATGTATACTTCAGAAACCTCCACTTTGGGGCTGGGCTGGGGAGATAAGTCAGCGGATGAAGCACTTTCTAGGCAAGCATGAGGACCCGAGTTCAGATCCCCATGTAAAGCTAGACTCTGTGGTGTGTGTCTCTAATCCCAGTCCGATTGCCAAATGAGCAGCAGAGACAGGAGAACCCAAGCTGTGGGCCAGCTAGCCTGGTGTACACAGCAGAGACCAGCAAAGAGACCCTACCTCCAGCAAGGTGGAAGGTGGACCCTCTTACCTCCACACCTCCACATGTGTACCCACACTCATACATATGAACATACAAACACACGGAGAGAGAGAGAGAGAGAGAGAGAGAGAGAGAGAGAGAGAGAGAGAGAAATTAAAAAAAGAAATAAACCCCCATTTTTTTATGACTTGCATGAGTTCTGTCAGCCATGGGCCTACAGTAAGTTGGTTATAGGAGCTTGGAGTAGAGGTCACACCCCTGAGTTCTGAGACACAGGGGGTCCCCAGCAAGGAGAGGGTCCTGCATATTTCCTACTGAGTACCTCCCTGCTCAGCATGCAAAGAGCATTTGTAACTGGAGGATTTGCTGGGCTCCCACTTCCTGACACCCGACCACTGTTTTACCTTCTCCAGTGACCTGGATGACACGAAAGGATAAAAGGTGATGAAAGTCAAAAATCCTTACACACACGGTTGACTTTCTAGACGTGGCAATCCCATAGGAAATGCTTCCAACTTCCTGCAGCTTTTAGAACTGGGCCATATTGTCAAGGTGAGTCTCCTGGTGTGTGTGTGTGGGGGGGGCTGTCATCAGGAGTGGAGGGACCACAGTGGAGCTGACATCTGTCCCGAGTGCTGTGTCTGGTTCACTCCTGTGTCCGCTGTGCCAAGCCTCTGGTGGTCTGTGTGTCCAGATCCCAGTGTGACAGCTCTGTGCCAAGACTGGTCCTGGTATGTAAGCCTCATAGCTGCCAACTCCATAAGTCCTCCCAGGAGCCCCAGGGTGAAGGGGCTAATATCAGCCCTCCTTTGACAGAGTGGGAAACTGAGGAAGAGGAAGATCCTTTCCTTAATCTCTCATCTCAAAGGTGGTGAGGCAAGCATTTGGCCTGGGAGGTCCTAGGCCTTTGTGCAGGGTGACTGTCCTTTCTCCCTGTGAAGGGGATCATGTCCACCTCACAGAGCAGAAAGCCAGGGCAAGTGAGACCGGAGCTATTTGTCTCTGGCACTTTTCATTCAAAGCTCATGTGACTGCATCAGGGTGACCCCGAATTTGGCTCCTCCACTGGACTCATGTTCAGCCTGCTGCCCACCCAGGCTCTGGAAGGACATTTGATGCCTGAGCCATGACACTCACCATATAGCCTGAGGCTCTACGGCCGTCCACTTTGCTTCAGAAGTAGTTTGAAAACCTTCTTGTGGGTCCCTGGGTGTGAACTACATCAGGGCAGGGTGCTCGGTGTCAAAGGGATATGCCGCTGTCTACACTGCATGCCCAGCGTGGTCTGGGAGCCCATTGTAAAGTCCTCGGGCCTGACCTGGGAGGTCCCAGTTTCTCTGTGCATGTAAGAATGGCTGTTTCCTTTGGTTTACCCGGGGTAACTGCTGGAAGTTTATAGAATCCAGGCCAGGAGCAGTGGGTTGAATGAGGATAGCATATACTCTGAGGAGGTGCCAAGCCCTGGGGCTTTGGGTGCATCCCTGGAAACGGTATGGGACAGTGTGCAGGATCAATGCTGAGAGGTTCGTATCGCAAGAACACCTAGACCCTGGCTACATCCCTTGCTAGATGGATCGTGAAACCACTCATGCCTCAGTTTCCCTACCTGCAATCAGGTCTCCTTCCAAGTTTCATTGTGAGGGTTCCTTTAGGGAGCTCTGTGAACTGCTGTGTGGTCGTATGAAATGTGTACTGAGTGCCAGCCCTGCCTGGGTGACATTCTCCCAGCCCAGCTGTTCTGGCCTTGAGTGCCACTCTGGGTCAGAGGAGACCAGGGTCTTAGGGACCATAGCACGTTTTCTCAGAATGCCTTGATGTGACAACAGCAGGGTGGGATCCTCCCCCTCCCCTTCCCCCTCCACCCAGGAGTGGCTAAGGCCTCATGGCTGGGAAGTGGAGGGGTTAGGGAGGATGAGTGGGTTCTGTTTTTTTATGCTAAATTATGAAACATTCAAAACATACAGAAAAGTACAGAGGAAAATATAACCACATCCACACCCACTGCTCAGATCCCGTGCAGAGCAACACTAGTTTTTGGTTTCTAAACATGAAATAAACATTAGCTCTGGCTGGGTTCCCCTGGCCCTTCTTTACACTCACTCCCCCTCCCTGCAGGAGGTACATTGGGAGTGTCTTTCTGTCTCTCCAGTATTTGTTTTTGTCTTCACAGTGTCTGTGCGTGCGCGGCCATGTATACGTCCACAAACACTGGCGTATTTGTACATCTCATTCTGTACCTTGCTTTCCTGTTCCACGTTTTCTTTGATTGAGGGAACAGTCACATGGCAAAGCCTTAGCTGTTTGAAGACACATGCTGAGATATCTTCATACCCAGCTCTTCCCCCGGCAGCCACTAAGCTTTCTCCGGGTCTCAGTGGCTCCACTTTTTCCAGACACGTCTTATAGATGGAGTCACGGGACACCTACGTAGGGTTTGTGTGGCTTGCTGATCTAGGCTATTCATGGATCTGATGATGGGTAGACTCACCTGATTCCTGCATTCTACACCCAGACTTTACCTTTGGGGGTACTTGTACTCCCCAGAAGGGTCTCATGCCAGATGATCAGAACTCCCTTATAGACCACATCTAAGCAAGTGTCAAACCATCGCCCCATTCACTCTCTTGTGTATGTGGCTGGCTGGGCTCAGCTGGGCTGTTCTTGTGCTGGTCTTGCTTAAAATATGCAGTAAAGAGTCAACAGATAGATTGGGAAATGCAGAGACCAGGCCTCTCTTCTTCTCCATGTAGCCAGTGGAGCAAGGTAACTGTCTGTTTATATGGTGCCCCAGTCTCTAAAAGTATGAAAGCAGAAGTGACCCTAAGGTCTGGACCCAGGTGGCCAGCCTGTTCCCGTCCCAATTAGGTGACTCACAGGCTCACCCAGAACCAGTGTGGGCTTCCACACGTGTGGTCACAAGGGCAATGGTTGAGTCTAGGCTATGAGGCTCAGAGTGGCTTTGCTGAGCCATGGGTGTGAGCATCCGTTTCTTGGATGCTGCTGAGTTTGTGTCCAGAGTCCATACCTGTGCCTTGAATTCCCATCATGTGGTAGGTACCTTGTGGAACTTCAGCTTTACCTTGATCTATGCAAAGGTAGCGACTGCATCTGTGGTCTAAGACGACACAGTGCCTTCCTTTGCTTGGTAAGCCCCAAGTCAGACATGTCCCTCAGAGCTTGGATCATGTGTCTGCAGAGCTGTGTGCTCTGAAGACTCCAGGGACAGACTCAGATTCATAGGTTACTGTTCACCTGGCTGTGGCTCCTTCATCTATCCAGACCCTTTAACCTCCTGATGACAGTGGCCACCTGGATCATCTGGAATTACCTCCCATGCCAAGGGTGCTGAGTTTATCACACCTGCAGGCTCCTTTTGCCATGTAAATCACAGAATCACCTATCGCTCCTGGGGACCAGAGTCAGCATCTCAAAGGGGTGCAGTTGTCTTTGCTGATCAAAGAAGGGGAGTGTTCCCTCCTGTCTGTGGGGCACAACCTGTCCAACACAGGGGAACTCCCAGTATAACTCCGTCTATCCCCAGGACACTCCCTGCATTCTCCACTGTGCTCCGGGTGCCAGCTTTTCCTTTGTCTTATTTCTTGACCTGTACATATGTGGCATGTATGCACATGTATATGCATGCTCACATGTGTGTGAGCACACACGAGGGTGGATGCACATGCACATGTTGGGAGCACGTGGAGACCAGAGGTTAATATCAGGTTTCCTCCTGGATTGCACTCTGTTTGCAGAGTCTGCGTCTCTCACTTGAACCCAGAGCTGGCTGACTGCACTGCTCGAATTAGCCAGCTCGTCCTGGGACTCCTCTCTGCTGCAAATGCAGGGATTGCAGGTGGACGGCCATGTTTACTCGACATTTATATAGGTACTGGGGATCTGAACTCAGGTCTTCAAGTACTATACCAACTGAGGCACTTCTCCTACCCCTGGTTATGATGATTATTATAGCCCAGCTGGCCTTGGACTTTCAATCTTTCTGCTTCAGCTTCCTGAGTGCTGGGAATACTGGCCTTTTAAAACCACACGCACCCTCAGCCTGTACAGCAGGGTGACCGCAGGCAGCAGCTCCAGCTGGCCATGGGAGGAAAGGTGAGCAGGGGGACTGCACATGTGTACAGAGGCCAGAGGTGATGACGGGTTTCTTCCTCCATCACTCTCCACCGTATTTTTTGAGACAGGACCTCTCACTGATCTGGTTAGACTAGCCAGCCAGTCCTAAGGATCTTCCTGTTACTGCCTGTCTAATGCTGGGATTTTTTTTTTACATGGATAGTTGGGATTTGAACTCAGGACCTCATGCTTTCGTGGCAAGCATGCTACCTACTGAGCCATTTCTCCATTCCCTAGATTTATTATTTTTGAGCTCAGGAGTGGTAATTGCAATTGCGTTATTGTAAAATCAACTCAAGAACCCTTCAATTTGACAAACAGAAACTCTATTAGCCAGCAATGTCCCGTTCTTGCCCCTCCCCTACTACAAGCATCACTCTGACTTCCAGGAGTCCAAAGAAGCTGAGCCCCCAGAGGATGCCTAGGGCATGGATGGCAGAGACCACTGCACGGGTCAGGTGAGATGTCTGTCTCCTGACATCGCTGAGCCCACTTTCCTCTTTGAAGCGGGGTCACCCTAACTGAGGCTGCTGTGAGGGGTGTCTGAGTGTGCGCTTTCTGCAAGACTGTCCCTGAGTGTTCAATGCTGAAAGTGGGATGGGATTCTGTGTATGTGTGCACATCACAAGGACATTTATAGGGTGTGCAGCTGAGCTGAGAGTACAGGTGAGCTGAGACTGCAGGTGAGCTAAGTACAGGTGAGCATAAAATGCAGGTGAACTGAGAGTGCAGGTGAGCTGAGACTGCAGGTGTGCTGAGAGCACAGGTGAGCTGAGAGTGCAAGTGAGCTAAGTACAGGTGAGCATAGAGTACAGGTGAGCTGAGAGTACAGGTGAGCTGAGAGTGCAGTGAGCTGATTACAGGTGGGCTGAGAGTACAGGTGAGCTGAGAGTACAGGTGAGGTGAGTTGAGAGTGCAAGTGAGCTAAGTACAGGTAAGCATAGAGTGCAGGTGAACTGAGAGTGCAGGTGAGCTGAGAGTACAGGTGAGCTGAGAGCACAGGTGAGCTGAGAGTACAGGTGAGCTGAGAGCACAGGTGAGCTGAGGGTTCAGGTTAGCTGAGTACAAGTGAACTGAGAGTGCAGATACAGTGAGAGTACAGGTTTACTGAGAGTACAGGTGAGTTTACAGTACAGGTGGGCTGAGAGTATAGGTGAGCTGAGAGCGCAGTTGAGCTGAAAGTACAGGTGAGTTCAGAGTGCAGGTGGGCTGGGATCACAGGTGAGCTGAGAGTGCAGGTGAGCTGAGAGTGCCGGTGAGCTGAGTACAGATGAATTGAGAGTGCAGGTGAGTTGAGTACAGGTGTGCTGAGAGTACAGGTGAGCTGAGTACACCTGAAGTTGGAGTACAGGTGAGCTGAGTGTACAGGTGAGCTGAGAGGTGAGCTGAGCCAAGATGAAGGTCTGCCATGGTTGCTTGTGATTTCTTAGTGGGGAGAGCTGTGAGCTGTGGGTCCCTTGATCAGTTTATTTATTTATTTATTTATTTAGGTGTTTTTGAGGTAGAGTTTGGCTCTAGCCCAGGCTGACCTGGAATTCCCTGTGTAGTCTCAGAGTGTCTTGAACCCCTTCTGCCTCCCTACCTCTGCCTCCCTAGTGCTGGGGTTCAAGGTGTGCACCCCACGCCCGGCTGATGTGTTTATTGCAGGAGGACTGTGCAGTTGGGGGGGGGCAGCGATGGGCAATGCCTACTTCCTCTTCAGTTTCCTCACTCACCTGCAAATCAGAGGAAAAGCATGTTGCTCATATGTGAGGTGCTCTGAGCCCCCGAGAATCAGCTCCACGGGCAAGGAGAAGATCCAAACCAAATGGGTGCCTGTGGGTGGCCCCATGTAGAGCCCACATCCACCTATTTGTCTTTAAGAATGCACAGAAAAATGGAAACATTTAGGACGATAATTTGTGATGGTTTTGTGTCAGTTTGGGCAACAGCGTGCTTAGCTATTCTGCTCATTCTTCTCCTGATGTGTTTCCAGGTGCTTCTGTAAATCACTTAGGTTTGAACCTGTAGCTGTGTGGCCTGGCTGGGACAGAGGGGCAGCAGAGGGCCTCTTCCCTTGCCTTCCCTTGAGCAGTGCATTGGTTACTGCTTTCATGGTTGTGGTGAAAGAACAGTCAGGGGCCACCTGAAGTCAGGAGGGTGATTCTGGCTCACAGCTCCGGTGGACACGGTCACCATGACAGGAAGGCACAGCAGTGACGTGAATCTAGGTGTGCTGACAGGAGCAGGAAGCGGCTGGTCATGTTGCAGTAAAGTCAGGAAGCAGAGAGATGAACGCCATGCTCGGCTTGTTTTCTCCTTTGAATGTAATCTGGAACCCCACAGGGTTCATCTTTCCTCTTTAGCAAAACCTTTCTGGAAACCTCACAGGCACACCCACATGTGTGTTTCCATGGTGATTCCATATCCCATCAAGCTGACAGTCAAGGTTACCCATCACCAGGAGGGACTCAGACAGGAATGTACAGCAACAGTTGTCCTGGGTCTGCAGCTGTGGAAAGCAGATGGAAGTTCTCATCTCCACTGTCCTCAGACCTCACCCTTTCATGTGTGTGTGTGTGTGTGTGTGTGTGTGTGTGTGTGTGTGTGTGTGTGTGTGTGTTTGCAGAAGCCAGAGGACACCCTCAGCTCAGGTGATGTGGCTCAGGTACCATCCACCTGCTTTGAGACAAGGTCTTTCACTGGCTCGGAGCTCACCAAGTAAACTAGATTGACCAATAAGCGAGCCCCAGGGATCTTTCTGTCTCTACCTCCCCAGGGCTGTGATTATAAGTGTGCCACCATACCTGGATTGACTTTTTTACAATGGGTTCTGGGGCTAGAACTCAAGGCTTCCTGCCTGTACAGCAAGCACTTTAACTATCGAGCTTCCCCCCAGCCCGAACCACTTATTTTAAAAAATGTTTTTACTACAGCAGAAAATCAGCAAATGATACATTTTTAATTTAGTTCTATATCTGCATTAAATAAAAATGTCATCTGTAGTCATGGAGTGAGTCACTGTGTGCTCTTACAAACCCATGAAAAATTGAGCAATAAAACCTATGGATGCAACCGTTCCTCCGACAGCTTCCATGTTATAACTAGATTTATGAATTCTACTTTTCCTCCAACTTTATTGAGGAATAATTGGGAAAAATGTATGTATTGATGGTATCTGGCATGATGTCTTGATAACTGTGTACTCTGGTAAATGATTACCACAGGCAAGCGGGCTCACCTACTCATCACATTGTTCCTTTCCGTGTGTGTGGTGAGAACACTTCGGTTTCATTCTCCTTGCAAATTTCAGGCATATGATAGAAGATCAGTCACTAAGTATAGTTCCCGTATGGAATGCCCTTGACTAACACCATACAGTCCCCATTCCTGTCCCTGGTCATTTCTGAATTTGACTTTCATGGGTTCCTCTTGTGGTATCATTCTGTGCCTGGGGAACTTCACTAAGCGTTATGCTCCCAGGTCCATCTCATTGTCATAAATGCAGGATGTCAACTCTTCTTGGGGCTGAAAGGTTTTCCATGTATGGACCATACGCATGGCACTTTCCTGAACCATATTCCCAGTATGGACACAGAGTCATCTACATCCTGGCTCTAGTGACTAGTGCTGGGAATGTATCCGGGTTCACAGCACTAGTTTGTGAACGGAATCCCACCCTCACAGAGAAGAGTGCTGTGCCTACCTCCGGTAGATTTTTCTGTCTCTTTTCCATACTGACGCCATCTTTCTTGGATCCATACTCAGTATTAGGATGGCTGAGCCACAAGGTGGGTCTGCTCTCAAGTTTTTGATGAACCTCAAGACTGTTTTCCATAGAACATATCAGCATCCGTTCCTTCCAACATTCTGCTCTCTGTCTCCACACCCTGGCCAACACTCGCCTTTTGGTAGTGCCTTTTCTCAGGTGAGATGACATCTCATGAGGTTTTGTGTTTCCCTGATTGTCCACGACAAGAAGCGTTCTTTCAGACATCTGTTGGCCATTTGTATGTCCTCCTTCAAACAAAAGGTCCATTCAGGTCCTTTACACATTTTGAAGTCCTGCTATTTGCTTGTGTTTGAGTTGTCTGAATTTCTTATATAGCTTAGATAATAGCACCTTACAATTTATAGGCATGTATATATTTGCCATTGTAACTTTCTTTTTTTTGGCTCACAAATGTGTCCCCCTCGGGGAGCCTCTTTGCCCTGCTCCTCAGTGCTAAACAGAAGCTTTTTACTTCAACGCATCTTATTTGCCTGTTTTTGCAGCTGCCGCCCTGCCCTTAGGGTCTGAAAGCAGGTTCCTTGTAGGAAATCTCTTTTTTTGTCTGTCTGGTTGGCTCTATTTTTTTTTTTTTTTTTTGGTGGAGGGAGAACTCGGGCTAATGCAATCCATCAATAGTAAGGCATTTTCAGCACGTTGCATTAATGTAATCAGAATAGCATTACAATAATGGCAATACATTTCAGGAAGAGTAAAATGGATAATGACATTCAATAGCAAATAAACACCAGAAAAAATTGAGGTGCCTTGGGATGGAGGGAAAAGCTTTGTATTTTATACTGAAGCATTGTATGTTGTACTGTCGTGGGACCCTTCCCCTGCTCTGTAGACCGGGGACCCGTGTTTTCATTTTGCATACCCTGTTGTTGGCCATTCTGAAGGTCATTTCTTCCTTGACTCTGGGTCCCCAGATGCAGTCCCTAGGGAGCCCAGAGTACAGCCACCTCTGCAGACTATGACAACCACCGGGGCCATCTTTCAAAGGTCACTGCCCTCTCAGCAGGACTAGAGAGAGACATACCTTTGTCCCTTGGCCTCCACTCCCGGCTATCAAATGGAGAAATAAACAATGACCATGCTTGTCTAGTAGCCTGTCAATTTCAGGTAAACAATGAAATAAAGAAAAAATTAGTGTAAATATATCCCATTCAATATATGCGACAAACTTATGCTAAAAATTGTCACTTGGTTGAAATTCACATTAAACTGGGTGTCCTGCTTTGTTCATCAGCCTACCCTCCTCCCTTTGTTTTCTTCCTTCCTTTCATCATAGCACCCCAAGGCACCCTTTTCCTCTTCCCCCAGGCTTGGCACACCTGAGCCTGTCTGTGCCATGCCCTGCCACCCCTGTGCTTCCTTCCATGTGCCAAGTGCGACAGCCACTGTTTCTACTCTTTTCACTTGTATTTTTTTTTCTGTCATAAGAGCAATACATGTTCACTGGAGAAAAATCACAGGCTACAGATAAGCAATAAGAAGAAAGCAAGACAACCGAATCCCACCCACACAGAGGGAGTGCTGTGCCTACCTCGGGTAGATTTTGCTAGAGCTCTGTGTGCAGACGCTTGTCTTTGTAGATATTTAAAAAAGAATGCTCAACACCCAATCCAGGCCAACTGCCCTGCAGGCCCATGGATCTCAGGAGCCTGCGTGGCCTTAGCCCCTCAGGAAGGAGCCCCAAGTTAAGGCCTGGCACTAAGCAGAGAAGTCCCTTTAGGTGGTAAAGCACCACACCAGGTGGCTTCCACAGCAGAAACTCGTCCTTACGGGCCCGAGACTGGACTTTGGAGACAAAGGTGTCTTGCAGGTTGGCTTCGGAGGAGGCTGTCTTCCAGACCTGCCATTCCTTCATGTCCTTATATGGCCTTTCCTCTCTGCATGTCTCCATCTTACTCTCATAGGGAGCCTAGTCGGGTTGGATTAGGGCCCACCCTAATGACTTCATTTTAACTTAATCACCTCTTCACAGGCCTTATCTCCAAATAAGGTCATGTTCTGAGACGCTGGGGGTTAGGACTTTAGCATAGGAACTTGGAAGGAGGCATGCCAGGCCTAAATATCATGGCCCACTTCCTCCCTCAGTTTCTTCATCTGTGAAATAGACCCATCATCATATTCATTACTACAACCATTTTGACAATCCTGATAAATGCTGGCCTCTAGCTCAGCCCGGGAAGTCACTTCCTCCTGACCTTGGCCTCCTGCAGGTAGATGAAGAAGTCCTGGCCTCTTGGTATTCACCTACTCCCTTGTCCACCAGCCCTAGAGAAGAGCTGTCTGATGGCAGGTGGAGGTGTCAGTTACCCTGTGGGTCTCATTTCTGTGGTGGGTGGATGGATGTGTCTACCCTCACCCCAGAACTCTGGACTCTTTCCCCCCAAGTTCTCCCCATCTTCCTTTGTGAAGCCCCTGACCACAAAGACTCAGGCTGAGTCTCCTGCGCCTCTCTGTCAGTCCTCCAGCCCCACACCCTTCCCTTCTGAGGACATGCAGAGGGCTCTCACTTGGGCTTCCTGGGCTATGCCTATTCCTCTTCCTGAGGAAGCCTGGCACCTTCAAGAGACAAGTGACACCTTTCCTAGAAGCTTTTTTAACCCCCATCTCCTCTCCCTGCTGGAGGCTGGCCTGCACTCTAAGCCAGCTTTTGCCCTTGGAGAACCCTAGTGAAGATGCCTATGTGTGAAGGTAGCTCCCTCACCAATCCGATGCCAGCATTTCTTGAGGACAGTTGAGTTCTCGAGCAGGAGAAGGGGCACTCAGACAAGGCTGGTGCCAGGCAGCCAGTATGCAGGCGTGGACCTGCTCAGACCAGATGGATCATCAGTGGAGGGGGCTGTCAGGGGGAAGGGCCTGAGAGAAGCATGTGGGGAGGGTGGGCGGTTATCAAACCCAATTATGGAAAATATATCCCAGAATGTGACATGTCCAACTGTGAATATGTGAAATAGAATCTGCAGAGAGACACTCCCAGCCGCTCACAGGTGCTACTGCCCTGGGTGGGGGAAGCAGGGTGACGCTCAGGTGAAGGCTTGCAA